>MIQA02004388.1:0-15043 GCA_001887855.2 Sclerospora graminicola | reverse complement strand
TATCTCCGCAAAAACTTACGCTTGCATTAGGTCTCGATTGCTGCAACAAATTGCATGTGATCGGTGTCGTTGTCCTTGTGGGACTTGTTGGCAACATTACCGTCAATACGCCTTATAGCGCTATGCTCCGCTTAAAAATTAGTGGAAGTGGTACGCTCTTTGCCTTGAGATTTACCTCAAGCAGAATAAATCGTATGGACTGGTATCATATCTGACGCCGGAACATGGGGTGTCCCAGCAGCGTTTGGACTGGACTTGTGATACTGTTGCTGCTGTCAACTTTGTTACATCAACTTTTTGCCGAGACACATACAAAGCAATCTCATCAAGCAGCGCGTCGTCGTCTTGGTTTGTTGAATACAAAGTGTCTGATGATTTAAATTCAGGGACATGCTTCGCAGTCTGTTTGTTTGGGTTTCGAACTGTGTCGCGTCGAGCAGATTGAAGCGGTGCAATGACAACTTGGTGTTCACGCGCATCAACAATGGGGATAGCTACAAAGTTGGGCACGGAAAGCATATTCTCTAGCGCCGTCCACCACATCTCAAAGATGGCGCTGGTTGGAGCTCGCAGCGTCACGCTCTGGTGCCTCTGCCCGTAGTGGATTTTAAAGTGATGACGGCGTGCATCTTTTCCTGATATGGATATGAGATTACTCGTGTCTTGTCGAAGACTTATTTCCAGCTTACCGCCAAAGATTTTGGGGCGAACGATAGTCAGTACGCCCTGGCTGGGGCTTTGTCCGGGAATGTACTTTAGAGAGACGATAGCTTTGTGCCTAAAACCGTCACACACGAAGCAGTGAAAGACATTCACGCAAGTAAGTATGGCGCGGCAAGCTGTAGAGGAAAATACGACAAAAAGCAATATGGAATTCATACTCACCAGAAAAGCCCGCATGTCCGCATTTTCATGGTGCATCGAAGGGTTTGAAAAATACTCATGACGTTTTGATTTGTGTCTTATTCGATTCGTAGCTCGGAGCTTTGCTTGTGTTCTTCAGTGGTGCAAATTAAGCAATGAAGTGTCCTGGAGACGGTCACGCTGCTGGACTCTTTGTACAGAAGGCTGCGAACATGTTACCACGTCAATTAGCTCAAAATTTTTGCTCTGTCTACGAAAGCTGAACACAAATGAAGACGGAATGAAAGGAATCGGTCGATTTTACAGCCGGTGTGAAGATTGCTTTCAGAGGGCGGTAGCTCTATGTAGAGAACGAAGTTCAGCTTCAGCTTGAGCTTCCACCATCAACTAGAAACACAACAAGCAGCGAGGCAATTGGCATCGCCATTGGGACAGGACGTAAGTATTACGGATTTTCTTAGTCAATACTAGTAGATGGTTGGCTACCGCTTCATTTTCAATAGAAAAATACTTTCGTGTCTTTGATGGAAGGTGCAAGTCAACTTGATGTCCCCAGTAGTGATACCTTCATTCCAACCCAAAGTAATTTAATACTGAAAAGTGACAAAGTATCATTATATAGAGGTGTTACGTTATGGGATGCAAACTTAAGTAAAAAGTGCAAATAGCATTAACGACGCTCACTGCATTGTGTTACTGTACTCCTTCCACGGAACACCCACAGTGTCAGCATAAACGAAAATCTTAGCAACCACTGTAGTTGCTTTAATAAGTGTTGGGATTTAGGGTCATAGATGTAATTATAATTTCATGTATCCACTTATCCTGGTCTTCACGTAAACCAGCATCGTAATTTCCTCGCTAACTGCCTCAATCTACGACAGAAGGGAGCCACGAAGTAAAGTAGTGAGTATGTTTGATTATGGGTGCATTCGGCAACGCCCAATTCGCACCTTTTTCTTATCCCAATGTCGATATGCTATTCTGTCAAAAATCGCAGAGTGTTCGGCACGCCATATTGGGTCCTAACATGCATTTAAGTGGTAGGCACTGTGTAGTCACAAAAAATATAAAAGCTAAGGTTAAAGTAAAGAGCACGGCTCTTTTACTTCGGCTTTAGTTTTGCAGTTCAACCAAGAGCTGCGAGGGCTATTAAGTAATCAATTACGGAAAGTTATTAGGCCATGCTTTTTGTGGAGTGGATATGCTTTAAATGCTTCCATTTTACCTTCAAAATGTAACGACCTTGTGACTCCCTATTGTAATGAACTACCGTCACAGTCAAACCGCTTCTAATATGCCCACTATCCTAAATTAGTGTTGTGATTGATTTAGCAGGTAAAATTTCGAATTTTCGTCAATATAAAGCAAGATTGCAGCAAGAAAGGTTAAATTTGAACTTAGACGTTGTTCACTGCAAAGCAAGAAAAGGAAGAAAATTGAACTTAGACGTTGGTCACTACACAGCAAGAAGAGAAATTTTATTCGAAGAACGAATTGTTATATGTTCACATAGCAAGACCAGCAAAGCAACCTATTATCAAGCATACTACATAAGATATTTGCGCAATCGCGACTGGACCGCAAAAAAAGGCGTAACGCCATTTACATCTGTCATGTTCGTGTCAGCTCCGTGAGTAAGTAGTATCGCCTAATACTTACGTTTCAAGTTTAGCTCTACGAAGCTTGCTCTTCTAATGACTTCATTCATTAACGGTACGTTGTACCTAATGTATGGTACAGGGTTGTGCACGTAGCAAAAAGGGTGTGTGCACCTTGTGAGTGGGTCCCTTTAAAAATCGCAGAATGCGGTGATTGTACAGAAAGGATCTCTATTATGGTAAGAAGCATTGTTGCAGAATCAAGAAACTTGGACGAACAGACCCTGATTCAGATCCTAAGGGTTACCGCACTGTTATGATGTTTGAGCTGGCTGAAAGGTACTATAATGTAACTGGTTTAGTGTCGGGTATCTTGGGCAACGCGACAAATCGCACCCAAATCTTTTCCGAAGAGAACTTGGAGACATATTTAAAGTCTGGAGACCTTGATGTTGGTTTCTTTTACGCCGTAGAAATGATGGACAATTTGATAGGTGTAAACTTTATCACGCTCCCAGAGCAAATTAACATGGGGGGCCCCGCTCAAAACAATGACTACGCGACTGTGTCGTACATAAATTCCAAGACGGGCACGGTCTACAACAGTTCAGCATCCGTTTATACTGTGACAATTTTAAACAGTGCTATGCACAAGAAGGAGTTTGTTACCTACTTGCTGTCATCTGACGGACGAAAGATTTTGGCGGCACATGGTATGGAAACAGCAAATTTAACGGCCTTTGGCAATACTTTTCTTATTCCGACTCCGATTACAGCGTTTTTGTCGTGATTAAATCCATCCACCATTAAAATGCCAATAGTGTTATACGAGTTTCGAGGAATTCTGCAGTATAGTTTTAGAGTAGATGATGTCTGATAAATGCATGAAATAGAAATCGGAATTTCAAGTGCTTTTTTGTTTGACGCATTGTACGAAAGCAGATTTAAAAGCAAGAGGCTACATATATTACTACGTGTGTTTTACTTGACTAAGTCGTTGCGCATTCGGAAGGATGTCTCGCATTTGACGATTCTCTTGCGCTGAATGCTGGCCTAGTTGGTCTTTTCACGCGATATCTCCGCAAAACTTACGCTTGAATGGGTCTCGATTGCCGCAACAAATTGCATGCGATCGGTATCGATGTCCTTGTGGGACTTGTTGGCAACATCACCGTCAGGCAAGTCTTCGAGAGGAACGGCCGAAGACGGGTTTTCCGCAGCAGCGGAGTTCCCACGTATACTTGTCGCGTATAGCTAGGTCAGAATAAGTACATAGGGCGTATAGTAGGAGATCACTGGAGGTGAGCGGCAGTGGCGGCACTGATGGTCTGCCCTGACGCACTCACTTTCCAAATCCCGCAGCGATAAGCGCAAGTCGAAAATCAAGGAATTTAATTTTTGTTTTTGAACATTGCCACCACGACCCGTCGCGATGCACTTGCCCGTGGCACGTACCTACTGCTGCGCCCAGAAGACACGCCAGGTGCTCTTCGTTGATGTATGTATTCCCAAGTCAACCGTGTGACGGATCGCTGGGTCTGGGCCCATCCCCTGGAGCCCGGCCTCGCCACCCAGAAACTCGCGTCGGATATCGCGAGCCAGCGCATCGTCTCTGCCGCGGAAGCGACACGACACCAATCAGGGCGGTGGCTGCGACAGGCAGTTTACTTTGTCGACGCTGACGGCAAGTATCGACACGGGCAGGTGACGGATTACCGCGGGACACGCGTGTACGTTGAGTGCGGCGACGGCATCGTGGTACAGAGTGCGCGGCCACATCGCTCAACGCAACGGACCCAATTTTGGCTCTCTTGCTCCGACACGCGCTAATCCCAAGCGATGACACGGCGCATCCGTCCATTGAAGGCATTCATGCGTTGATTCTCAATCGTTTGCTTGGCGACCCGGACGACCAGGCGTTGGAGACGACCCGATCGATATCCGACCTTCTCGCCGATGTCAGCGATGAAATCGGTGTCCCTGATGGAGCCTTCACTTGCTCGTGGGTCGAAAACAGCAGCGGTGAGAAATGTCATTTCCCTCTCCAACACGCCGTCGACTACGTCTACTTTATCGACGGCTTGCCGCACGCTGAGCTCGCATCTCTCGACGTAGGAAGCTCATTTTTTCGCCCGCCGGCCCAGCCGACGCCAACTGAGCCGCACGTTCGTCGACGAGCTCCTCGTATTCAGACGAGCGTAGCCTCGTCTGACTCATTTTTCGCGTCCGACGATGACAACGACGTGACGCCGGTTGCGCCCCGCCATGACCATCCAACCGCTGCCGCTGAGCCGCCACGCCACGACCGTATGGCCGCTGCCCTTGCTGCGCAACCTGATTTACTCGCCTACGTGCGGCAGCTCGAGGCGCAACCTCCGGTGCAACCTGTGGTCGCAGTTCGCCAGCCCCTGGTGGCTCGTGGTACCAATGGTACCTCTCAAGTGCAACCCGCTCGTCGACATCCCGTTCATCAGTCTGGACCTGTGGGAGACGGGTCCCGGCCGCCGCAGACGTCGTTCCGTCCGGGGGAGCATTAAGTACGACTCCACGACATGATCACCGCCCAGCACCTATCGGGTACGTCACCTGCTGCCTATGTTGATACGCTCGTATCCCACCGCGCGGTCCAGCTCAAGCCGCACCCGGGCGTCCTGACGCGCATCTATGACTTCCAGTTCGGCAGACGCGGTCTCTCGATCATGCATGTCTCCCCGATCAGTCAGGTGGAGCGGATGGATTGGGTAATGAGCGGTTCCACCAACATGCAAAACTTTTCAGCTTCCGTCGAGGTCCCGAAGCCCAAACAGCCATCGTCCATCGCCGACGTCCTCAGTGCCATCACTTCCCTCCGGACATTTGCAGCCGCCTTCACAACCCTCGATACGGTGCAGCTTGTGGACCGTATGTTTAATTTCGTTCAAGAACTGACGACGTGGCAGTCATGGGAGGCGGAGGATTTGCCCTACTTGGTTTACTGGTTAAACCAAGTGCTCGAAGATTTTCGCATGTGCATGTACCGCGACAGTCTGTCCGACGACGCGTCAACCGAGCGTTTGACGGTCATCCTAAAGTTGAACACGAGCAACGGTGATTTCCACCAGCTCCTCCAAGTCGTGAACGCGCGACGACTCACGCGCATGAGCTCATCGGTTTTCAGCAAGCCCAACGGCCTTCCACCAGCGCAACAGCAGTTTCGTAAGCCCGAGCGCGCGGCAGACATGCGGGGCCGGCCACTGCCCTCGGATCTCGCTCGACAGGTCCCGCGCCAAGACAGCTTTTCACTATGCCTCCGTTATTTGTCGGTTTCGGGTTGCGCGGACGTCGCGTCTCAACCCGGTCGCTGTAGCAACGGTCGCCGCAGTCGTTATCCCCGGGTTTGAAGGCTTTTATCCAAGAGAGTTACGGCCGGAACATCGTGCTCTATGAAATACACTCGAGGTTTCGCTTCGTCCACGCCGAGCCCGTGCGTCTTGACGTCGGCTTGCGACCCGAGTACTATTGCGTGTACGTCAGTCCCGATCTCCATGCCTTTATCGGCAGCCCTGAGACCGGCTTACTGTACGTCCAATGAGCGGCGCGCTCGACCGCTGATTGCTCCCACTGCGCCCTGTCCGCAGGGCGCGCTGCGCACGAATTGGCCACAGACGTCGCCCACGTCGCTGATGCCCGCACGACCAACGGGGTTTTACCGGCCTGTCGCCGGCGTCATTCGAAGGGTGCTACAGGACAATCTTGATGCCGAGCGCTCGACCATTTGCCACCGATTGAACATGGAAACAAGATCGGCCGCATCGACAGGAAGGGTCAACCTTTGTGGTGACATCATCGGCTACACCGCTACGAACGCTATATCCAGTTTGATCCAGACGCGCCGTCTCTCACTCGCCGAAAAGGTTCGCTTGGTTCGCGGAGAGACGCCATCCGACCCACGCCCCAACAAAGCTCTCGATCCAACGCGCCTGGCACTGCTGCTCGAAGGGTACGAGCACAAAGATCTCCTAGTCCGATGCGCGACTACCGGCTTCTGCGCGGCATGGGCACTGATTGATCGCCGCCGCCAGCGTCGATCGTCCAACCACAAATCGGCACGCGAGTACAAATCTGCGATCCTTCGTAGCATTCGCAAAGGCCAAGACTCAGGGGAGTACCTCGTGGTCGCCCTCGAAGTGTTCGACGGATGGGATATTGTGTCAAGCCCGTTCGGCGCAGTACCAAAAGCCGGAGTCGATCCGTCGTTTGAGATCCGACTAATTCACGACCTTTCGTTTCCACGCGAAACGTCAGTGAACGAAGCAACATGACAGTCTTCCTCAAATCAAGTACGAGCACGTGTCACGGATCGCATTGCGCATCGAGGCCGAGTATGCCAGGCTACGTCTCACGCCGCGCGCTCATTGCCGCCTTCTCATGCTCAAAGGCGACGTGAGGAGTGCCTTCCGTCACCTCCGACATAACGCACGCGACGTGCGTTGGATGGGAGCTTCATTCCCTGAACTTGGTATCGGCGTCATTGACATGGCGGCACCGTTTGGTTGGACCGGCTCCCCGGCGTTTTATGGTGCATTTGGTCGGGCGATCTCGTTTATCGTCGGCAACGAGTCACCAGCCTCAATGTGTCCAAAGGAGAGTGATGCCAAACCGTTCTTCGCGTACGAGTGGGTGGACGACCATATCATGGTGGAAGTGGACTATGGCAACCGCTGCGCGATCGCAGCCGACGTCCTGCGACTCGCGACGATTGCAGTGCTCGGCCCGGAGGCGGTCAACGAGGCCAAATTCTCCCAATGGAGTCCTCGGGTAAGGGCTCTGGGACTCGACTGGGATACAGAAGCACGCACGGTATCAATGCCGAATGACAAGATCCAGAAAGCCCTTGGACGCGTCGAAGATATCCAACGTCAAGATACGGCAACCCGATCTCCGGTTTTACAGCTCCTCGGAAGTTTGAATCACGTCTGCTCATGTTTACGCGCCGCCAAGCCGTTCTATCAACGCATTGCGGACTTCGCGGGCTCTGTGCCGCCATCGGGCCGCCGACGCATCACCACCGCTGTCCGACTTGATCTGTCTTGGTTCGAAATGATCCTTCGCGTTGGTCGGCTTACTGGCCTGCCGACCCGACTCTTCTGCCATAATCCGCCGGTCGACGTGCATCTATACATGGACGCGAGCGACTATGGTTTAGTGATCCTCGACCCGCGCTCTCGTTGTTTTATCCAAGTCACGTTCGATGATGAAGAACGCGCGGAGATCCGGTCTCAAACCAACAAGTTCCCGATCAACGTACGAGAGCAGCTGTGCATTGCGTTGGCGTGTGTGGTGTTAGGTCCGTCATGGCTCGCCGAGTTCGGGTCGTAGACGCCGCACATCCGGTGCTGGAGTGATAATACCAGCGCGGTGTCATGGACAAATCGACTACACTCGACTTCTGCAGCTGGGCAAGAGCTGAATCGAATCATCGGCTTGGCGGAGGCGCAATTTCACTTCCGTGTATCGGCCGCTCATTTGGCGGGGTCAAGCAACATCATGGCAGACGCTGGATCGCGAGGTAATGATGTCCGCATGCAACTAATATTTTGTGCTTTGTCTCAGGGCTGGCGGCGCATTTCGGTGGACGATCGCACACGTCGCATGTATCGAGCCAGATCCACCGACTCCAGCTCCAGTCATCGGCCCCCAGCTCGCGTCGCGCGTACGACCGAACATGGCGTGAATGGTGTCGTTGGTGTGCCGCACGGCACTACTCAGTCCAATTGCATCGACGACGCAGTCTCCACTCGAGTCAACTGGTCGAATTTGCTGTCGAGTGCTGGCATGGGCGCTCCGGTCGGGCCGGCAACACTTCCGCTACCGTCGTGTCCAAGATCAGCCATATCTCGTGGCATCATCTCATCCGATTCGGCTACCACGTGGGTTTGCACGCCGGGCACTGGCTTGCCATGCGCGGTATGCGTCGTGCACGCAACATCAGCCGAAGGAAGCTGCCCGTCAATCGTACAACTCTCCTCGCCATGCGACGACAGCTCGACCTGCGAACACACGCCGACCGCGTCACGTGGGGGGCTGCGGTCGTGGCTTTCTTCTTTATGCTGCGACGGTCGGAATATTTGTGGTGCAACGGGGGAGTTGCGGACTACATCGTCAGAAAGCGGGACGTGAGCTTCGAGACCAAAGAAGGACATCTGGCGCACTCAAAGACCGAAGCAGCTGCAGTCGTGATCCACTTCCGTGGTAGCAAGACCGACCAGTACGGTGAAGGCACGGTGCGGCGACTGGAATGCTCGGGCGACAAGCTTCTCTGCCCAGTGAGAGCCGCGTGGAGCCTCAGCAAGAACGTGGCCGACGCGTCTGCACCATTATGTTCACTTCGCACCGGGGCATGTTTGACGGCACGGACGATAAGCCAAGCGATCAAGAGTGGCGCACGTTCACTGGGTCTGGAGCCTAAGAAGTTCGGGACACATTCATTGCGGAGCGGCGGAGCTACCGCATTATTCGACGCCGGCATCAACGACACCACGATCAAGCTCCTAGGTCGGTGGCAATCCGACTGTTTCCAGCGGTACACACGAATTGAGAATACAACGGGGGAGACGCTCGCGCGCGCAATGGCATCATCTCTTTGAAGTCGAGCACGTGTGCCGGCCGGGTATTGGGGGGGCTGCCTCCACACCACACCCGAGGTGGCTCGGAGGCGACCGACCCACGCGATAATAACATGGCCAGCACGCTGGCGCTTGATCCCCCACGACGCGAGAAGAAGGAAAAGACGCCTTATAGTCCTATGCTCCGCTTAAAGAGTGGAAGTGGTACGTTATTTGCCTTGAAATTTACCTCAAGCAGAATGAACCGTATGGACTGGTATCATATCTGACGTCGGAACATGGAGTGTCCCAGCAGCGGATGGACTGGACTTGTGATACTGTTGCTGCAGTCAACTTTGTTACATCAACTTTTTGCCCAGACAGATACAAAGCAATCTCATCAAGCAGCGCGTCGTCGTCTTGGTTTGTTGAATACAAAGTGTCCGATGATTTAAATTCAGGGACATGCTTCGCAGTCTCTTTGTTTCGAACTGTGTCGCGTCGAGCAGATTGAAGCGGTGCGATGACGACTTGGTGTTCACGCGTATCAACAATGGGGATAGCTACAAAGTTGGGCACGGCAAGCATATTCTCTAGCGCCGTCCACCACATCTCAAAGATGGCGCTGGTTGGAGCTCGCAGCGTCACGCTCTGGTGCCTCTGCCCGTAGCGGATTTTAAAGTGATGACGGCGTGCATCTTTTCGTGATATCGAGATGAGATTACTCGTGTCTTGTCGAAGACTTATTTCCAGCTTACCGCCAAAGATTTTGGGGCGAACGATAGTCAGTACGCCCTGGCTGGGGCTTTGTCCGGGAATGTACTTTAGAGAGACGATAGCTTTGTGCCCAAAACCGTCACGCACGAAGCAATGAAAGACATCACGCAAGTAAGTATGGCGCGGCAAGCTGTAGAGGAAAATACGACAAAAAGCAATATGGAATTCATACTCACCAGAAAAGCCCGCATGTCCGCATTTTCATGGTGCATCGAAGGGTTTGAAAAATACTCATGACGTTTTGATTTGTGTCTTATTCGATTCGTAGCTCGGAGCTTTGCTTGTGTTCTTCAGTGGTGCAAATTAAGCAATGAAGTGTCCTGGAGACGGTCACGCTGCTGGACTCTTTGTACAGAAGGCTGCGAACATGTTACCACGTCAATTAGCTCAAAATTTTTGCTCTGTCTACGAAAGCTGAACACAAATGAAGACGGAATGAAAGGAATCGGTGGATCTCCCAGCCGCTGTGAAGATTGCTTTCAGAGGGCGGTAGCTCTATGTAGATAACGAAGTTTAGCTTCACCATCAACTAGAAACACAACAAGCAGCGAGGCAATTGTTCCACCATCAACTAGAAACACAACAAGCAGCGAGGCAATTGGCATCGCCATTGGGACAGGACGTAAGTATTACGGATTTTCTCAGTCAATAGATGGTTGGCTACCGCTTAGAAAAATACTTTCGTGTCTTTGATGGAAGGTGCATGTCAACTTGAAGTCCCAAGTAGTGATACCTTCATTCCAACCTGTTGAGGAGGAGACCTTTGTAGTAGTCGGCAAAATGAAAAGTAAATATATTTTAATGGTCCTTAGTTCGCAAACCTATTGCTACTTCTAAGCCAATCATTCTTATGGAACCTCAAAGAACACTTAAGAAGCTTCTGACGTCATCTAATGACGTCATTAGGATGACGTCATAACCGGTATCAAACCGGTACCCTACTGGTATACTATGCTGGTCGTATTTAATATGCGGCGCTATATCAACACTCCCACTCGCCGCTTATGCTATACGCGCCTGGGTCCGATGCCACTAGCCAGCATCAAGTACTTGAGTCTCTTGGTTCCCAGAGCCTTGGTTAGCATGTCCGCCAACTGGTCCATCGTTGACACGTACTTGACAATGATGGTTTCTCGTGCCACATTCTCTCGGATGAAGTGATAAAGAATGTCAATGTGCTTGGTTCTACCGTTATATCCTGCATTATTGGCCAGCCCGATTGCACCTTGATTATCTTCCCAAATCTCCGTAGCTCCCACTTGTTGGAGACCCAGATCATTGAGCATCGTGCGAACCCACAAAACTTCTTGAGTACATAGGCTGAGAGCCATGTATTCCGCCTCAGCAGAACTCAGCGCCACCGTACGCTGATATTTGGACTTGAAAATTACTGGTGCACCACCAATCATTACCATTGTTCCCGATACCGAGCGTCGGTCATCGATGTTGCTGCCCCAGTCCGCGTCCGTGTATGCTGTAACATGCACTTCGCTGGTGCTACCGTCGTAGATAATTCCGTAGTCTCTTGTCGTCTTTAGATAGCGGAGTACGCGAATCGCAGCCTTCCAGTGTTGCTGACCTGGATTCTCCAAAAATCGGGATAATTGGGTGACCACATATGCCACATCAGGACGCGTACACGTTGTGATGTATAACAAACATCCAATCAGAGATCTGTAGGGCTTCGATCTCATAGCGTTTCTTTCGCCCTCTGTAGTTGGCGATTGCATTTTCGACAACTTTAACCCCGATTCACATGGGTTCTTCACTGGCTTGGCATCTTCTTGGTTGAACCTTTGCACCACGTCGTCAATATACCGGGTCTGCCGAATCATGAGCGTGCTGCAATTTCGGTCGTGGTCGATCTCCATTCAAAGAATAAATTTGACCTTTCCCAAATCCTTCATCTTAAAAGAATCTTTCAAAGCCGCTTTCACCTCCTGAATCTCCTTGCTTGTCTTGGCAGCGATAATCATATCGTCAACATATAGGCACACGTAAACGTAGCTGCCGTTTTTACACTTGACGTAAATACATTGATCTGCTCCGCTGCTACGAAACCCTATTTGCAAGAAAACAGCATGAATCGTTTTGTTCCATGCACTCGCAGCCTGTTTGAGTCCGTATATAGCCTTGTCTAGCTTGCACATTAAATTTTCAGAGTTGGATATTCCGGTTGGTACCTCCATGTACACCTGTTCCTTAAGGTCACTATTTAGGAACGCTGTATCCGCATCTAGCTGCTCGGTCACGTATCCCTTTGCAACAATGACTGACAGCACAACCCTTATGGAGTTCATGTTTGCCACTGGCGAGTACGTCTCAAAGAAGTCAATACCAAACTTCTGCTTAAATCCTTTTGCGACAAGCCGGGCCTTGTAGCGTGTCACCTGTCCGTGCTCATTGCGCTTTTTCGCAAACACCCATCGGCATCCAATTGGACGAACATTCATTCTCTTTGGTACTAACGTCCATGAACCATTCTCTTCGTGAGCCTTGAAATCCGCGCATATCGCCTTCACCCACTCTTGAGCATCATCGCTGTTCATTGCTTGCTGATATGTTGTTGGGGCATCGTCCGCCTCGCCAACATTAGCAGCGTAAGCCAGTACTGCTTCGGCTATAAGTCCTTCCTCGTCAATCGTTGCACGATTTGAAGTTGGTCGATCGTCACTTTCTTCCATCTTTTGTTCTTCGTCATTGACCAAACCATCCTCTAGAAAAAGTATGGGCTCGCGCGGTCGTCTCATTCGATCTGGTGTTTGAAACACTATTCTGTCTTCATTGAATTCACGATTAGGCGAGCTGTATGGTTCTAGCTCCAAGCCAGTCCTTGATGGACTGAGAGACGAAGGAAGATGAGGTATGTTAACTTCTCGCCCTGGTTCGGCATCATTCATCTCTACGTCCGGAGCATCAGATTCAACGCCTTCCATGGGCCCTTCCGGTGTAGGCTGATTAGGATTGTTAATCTCAATTGCATCTCCAGATTCCTTGGTTACATGCGTGATCGTCACTTGCTGTGGTGAAGCTGTGGAGTATATTCCGTCCACTTCACGCTCGTTAAGCTTAACTGAGCGTATCACCTTGACCTTGTTGCTCTCCAAGTCAAACACACGATACCCTTTTGCGCTCTCCGGATACCCAAGAAACAAACACCTGAAACTCTTAGGATCAAGTTTTGATCGCTTGGCGTCATCAACATGAGCGTATCCATGTGACCCAAAGACACGTAAGTGTCCGAGCTCCGGCTTTCGCTTAAACCCTACTTCGTATGGCGTGACGTCCAAATATGACGTATTAGAAGAGCGGTTGATGAGATACACAGCTGTATTAACTGCTTCTGCCCACCACTCAGTAGGAATTCTCTTGTAGTGCAGCATGCTTCGTGCCTTTTCCATTATTGTGCGATTCATTCGCTCTGCCACTCCGTTCTGTTGAGGGCTGTACGGCACGGTACGCTGATGCATGATACCACTTCTGGCACAGATATCATTCACCTTTTTATTCACGAACTCTTTTCCGTTGTCCGATCGTATGCATTTCAAACGTTCACCCCATTGGTTTTCGTAGAATGCCTTGAACTCGTTCAACTTTGCGGCTACCTCACTCTTGTTCTTCATGAAGTATGCTACCACATGAGAAAAATCATCTACGAACGTCAGCACATATCTTGCACCACCCTTTGAGAGCGTATTCATTGGTCCCAAAACATCCGTGTGTACGAGCTCCAGCACACGTGATGTCTTCGTACTTGACCGTGACGGGAACGAATCAACTGTTTGCTTGCCCTTCAAACATCCACCGCACAGTTTTTCAGTGCTTTTCTTGACAGCCGGTATGCCGTTCGTGGCACGCTGTGTCTTAATCAAACAATTATCTGCAGAATGTCCCAAGCGAACATGCCAAAGCTCCCACTCACTATTAACCCCAGCATATTCCACAAAGCGAGCCTCTTCTTGCTCGCAGTCCAGGATATACGCTTTGCCGATTTTCTTTCCAGCCGCAAACGCCTTTGACTTTGCAGAAATTACGCAATACTTTTGTTTGAATTCCACATGCTTACCCCGCTCGACTAATTTTCCAACCGATAAAAGCCTTATGTCTAAGTTAGCGATGTGGAGCACCTCCAACATCCGAATTTGCTTTCCGTTGATACGCAAGAAATGAACCGTTCCGGTACAAGCCACTCGGAGTTTCTTGCCATCCGCAATGGTTATGACCATCGCCCGCGTTGCTTCTGTATATCTAAATAAGTCATTGCGGTAAGGCGTCATGTGTGATGTTGCGCCATTGTCAAACAACCACCCGGCTGACGGATCTTCATCAACGACAAAAACTGCGTTTTCATCGTCATCGCTCTTGTTGTTTCTTGGACAGTCTTGCTTCATGTGACCAATTTGATCACAGTTAGAACATTTTCCCCTGAAGCCACCGTTCCTCTTCTTCGAATCGTTGCCCATGCGACCGTTGTTTTTGCCGACTTTTCCAGCTTTTCCGTTCTTAATTCTGTCACCGTATGAGGTAGCCTTTAACGCACGCTCTCTGGCCTCCTTGTTTTCACGTCACTCGTATTCCTTAAGAAGTTTCTTCTTCACTTCCAGCAAAGTGATGTCTTTAACGTTTTCCACAATTGACGAGATTAGCTCGTATTCTTCCAGCAAACTACTCAAGATAATAACGAGCTGTCGATCATCATCAAGCGCCCCCCCCCGAGGGTTTGCAATCCCACAATCAGCTCGTCAAAGCTATCCAGATGCTTCGCCATCGCCGCATCAGTCTCCATCTTGAATTTCTGCTGTCGACGAGTCATTGCTACACGATTGTGCATCGTCGACCGGTTGTAGAACTCGCGCAGTGTGCTCCAGGCTTGGTTGGCCGTTGTTGCTGTTCTGATCTTTGTGTGATGCTCTATTGCGACACCTTGAGCAATAATCCCAAGAGCCGTCATGTCGTTAAGCACCCATGCCTCTGTCATTTCTGATTTATCATTCACTACTTGAATGTGTGCCAGCAAACCCTTTCTTGCTAGCGTCATACGCATCAAAAATTCCCAGTGGAAGTAGTTGTCACTTTACAAAACGACTTCAGTTTTCTTACTGCCATTGGGTAGGACATAGAGTGTTGAGAACAACAGCGGGTATTGAACCGAAGTGCTGACCTTCCGTTAACCAAACTGACTTATTACCGAAACGAGACGATTTATAGTCAAATAAG
>MIQA02004386.1:5400-34011 GCA_001887855.2 Sclerospora graminicola | reverse complement strand
TTTTCCATTTTCTGCTTATGCATAGGATCAAGGTTAACACCTCGATCCTTTCCCGGGCTATAGTTAACTTTACTATAACCCAGGTCGGCCCCGATCGGGGCCATGTGGGGAGTTGTTTCATCTTTAATTTCGACCTGGCACTTCACCAGACCAGGTCGATCATCGCTTCCTTTATTAATGGACAGCATCGGAGGCGATACGCCTTCCTCCAATACACCCGAACAAGTTTCCTCCACTTTGATTTCCACATCTTTTTCATCATCAAAGGAATCACGGTGATATCCTGAGTCACCAAGTGATCCGGGCACGCGCATCATTGTGGTGGAGCCGATTTCCAAATCCATGACCGAAGTCTTGGGCGGAATCCGGATACCCACTGGCCGGACGACCAACTATCGGAGGGGGTACTCCGTCGATCCTGATCAGCATCAGAATCAGATGAATCACCATTGTGGTGACTGATCTGATCCTCCCGGTCATCTGGCCGGTCTTCATGCTCGTCAGGATCTATGTTTAACTTCATCTCACCTTGTGTACCCGTTGATCGGGGTGGTTACACTCACTTAGGTGGACTCGGTGACGAAAACGATGATCTTGATCAGGTCGGAGGGTTTGACCTTCTCGAGACGGGGTTTGTCCTCGGGTGGAAATCTTCACCGGAGGACGGGTTGGGGTCGACACTTATTCAGTATCTAGGCACTGATCAGGAAAGTTCGTCTGATCAGGCCAGCCAATGAGAGAGAGAGATAATAAGAAACCAAGAAAACGCGATCAAACCACGATCTTCCACAGTAATCCACAAACGTTATCTCCACAAAACATTTTCCAATATTAATGACGTGTTCCAAACACGTGTGCGTTAAGGGTGAGGTTCGATCACCTAAAACAAACACGTCGGGGGCCTTCCGGTAAGCCAAAATGCGTCTAAGCGCGTCTTAATCGGGAGTTAGTTGAGCAAGAGGGGACTAGTTAACCCTGTGCTCCCAATGACCGCAACACGTGGCGGAGCGCTCTTTGCTTAGGAAAAAAAACTGTTATTATATATGCAATGTCCTTATCCTGTGTACCATACACCAACTCATGCCTGATCTATACTTCGAACCTATTTACTTCGTCGCACGGTTGCGTAGCACCACCTTGCCCATCTGGGCTGCACCTTCAAGCTGATCTGTACCACTTCTGCCCTGATCACGACCCGACTCCTAGAAAGATCTTCAACCCATCCTCGATCTTCGATAAGCGACCTTGAAACCACTTGATATCTGCTCTTCTAACACTTGTCCACTTCGTATCCAGCCCGACTTAACCGAGAACTCCCCTTGCCTTCGCATTTGGACGCTGATAAGAGGCTGATCAGCCCTGATCACGATCGGTATAGTGATCAGCCGTGTGATCAGGTGTGGATCAGGGCAATCAGCCCTTAATCACCTCGGGGACGCCCTGGGTCACCATCACCACGACTTCATTCACCTGCTAAGCCACACTTCCGACCTTTATACAACCATATAACACCGATCTTGGCTGATCAGGTCTGATCAGGCCTTGCCACGTCATCTTCGGACAAACCCATAGGTTATCATCACTCACACAACCTGTCGCTCCACATGCCCGACTTTATTCCACATCTAATCTTCCTTGCTTGGGCATAATCAGCCGATCAGGTCGTAACTTCGTGTCATGATCAACTTCAACCACTATACCATTCAAAGATCGGCTGGACGGCTGTCCTTGACACGTCATGTCAACAGTTGCTCACTTCGTTTTACATCCACGGGAACTCCACTTATTAATTATGATAACGATCTTGATCGTGATCTCCATCGTTCCATCAGTGTCTGGGACTGGGCGTAATGACAGTGCTTGGCTGATTTCTTCACATCGTGAATACCCGTTGTCCGCCACCTTTTCATCGTAACTGTGATCGGCCTTTCCCACCCATCAACCGTCATATGTTGATGGGTGTTCCATCGTCACCAGTCAACGGCCATGTGTGGTCCACTTCATTCTCAATATTTTCTGATCGCTTTACCACAACACCATTAATTCTTCTGATGAACCGACTGTTGGTGGCGGGAGTGTGATAGACTGATGTGGCTTCTTCCTGGGTGCTATCGCAATCAATGCTTCTTCTACTTCTGCCCTCGGGGTAATGCTGGCCTACAGTATTCCTAGTATCCCTTCTTCTCGTTTAGTGCGCTTAATAACCTCTAACAACCACTGGGACAATAGTGCAGCCCATCTCCCCAGCTGACCATCAATTCTATTCGCAGTAAGAAGCCAAGACAAGGTCGACCGCTTTAATCTGCCGAGACACCAGCATTGTATAGAACACATCAATGATTCCAACGGTTGAGTAGGAATCCGGACTTTGCACTACCTGCGCAGGAGCTAACACCTAAGCAAAAATGACCGAATCCGGCCCCAGGCCAGATCCACCAGATGATGCCTCAACTCATTGTGGAATCCAAACCTCTGATGGAGCCGTCTGATCGCGCAGCGCCTGACAAGTCAGAGGGCGGTCCGAACGATGACTCACCCTTTCGCCAATCAGAACCGAAATCGGAACCGATTTTACCAGCCGAAGTTTAACAACGTTCGAGTGTGTCAAACTCCCATGACCCACAACAAGCGAGCAAAAAACAGCCAAACGTACTAATCACCCCATGAAAGCTCAGTTGCAGACATGGCACAGACCTTGAAACGTGCGATGGAGAAGACCACTAATCCTAAGCCGCGAGTACATGAACGGATAGATCTCACGTATGGAATTTTTGAGCACATTTATATTAAGGCTAAAGGACCAGTCGCGAAGCTTTCCCCAGTAGCTCAGATACTCCCTAAACTTAAGTAAGGAGAATCGGAACGCCTATTAGATTCATTTGAAAATTTAGTCGTGCTTCAAAATCTGGACTGGACAATCTGGTGTCAACGCAGTGTGGGAGCAGCTTTGAGCGTCCAGCGCTCGAACCAAACTTTTGAAGAGCTTCTTTGGAGAAATATCGACCAGGAAGCAGTACATTCAGCTGGTCAAACTCCAGCAACTCTTATGGGCTTGGCGGTAAAACTGACTGGGGCTACTAGTGTGGAGAAATCTGAACAGCTTCCAAAGAAACCGTTTCTTTTTAAAAAGGACGTGTATGAATCGACAGAAATAACACTCTTACGGAAGGTTAGCGAACAGGAGTATAGCAAATGTGCTCCAGACCAAATCAGGCGAGGAACGGAACAGGAATGGAAAATTGTACGAGGCTTAGTAGAAGGAACCATTTCGGCTAAGCAAATGCCAATGTTTGTGAAACGAATTATGTCCTTGGAGGAACAAGTACGTCTTGTCCAAACAATAAGGGCTCAAGTTGAAGGCTGACTCATTATGAATTTAAAAGGTGAGAGCGTTATAAGGGAAGATTTTTTAAGTACAAGATGTATGCAGGAAAGCATCGCTACAGCTGCTACAACCCGTGGAACTGGCTCATCAGAATTATGAACTATGTTGGCACAAGTAAAAACCATTAGCTACAATTCGACCAATTAATTTCTCTATTTCCATTTTTACACACGCGATATTGCAGAAAAAAATTGTTGGAATTAAGGCTCCTTTTCATCGTCACGAGTACTCACTCTAAAAGTATATTCTCGTTGTCATAAAAAGTGTGATTCGGCGTGGAAAAAACAAGTGAATCATAATGGTGAAGCATACCCCCCCTGGGTTATTATTCCTGTGTCCTCAAGAATGTTACCCGTACAATGGATTTGATAAAATTTTATAGTATGCTCAAATCGATATTGGATGACTCATTTCATCTGGAGAATTTAGACCAAGGCGGACCGTTTTCTGATACATCCACCTCCTGGGAGTTGATCTTTAAGGATGCGGAATGTCCAAAAGCATTAGCTGTAATTGTACGTTAATACTGGTGTCAGACCATGTTAATTTCTCGAACACCCGCAGATGAAAGGGCACAGGCAGTGTTTGCGCTGCGGAGAGGCAGGACACCCAAAGCGCTCGTATGCGGTGCCAATCGTGGATCTAATTAAGTCGGGATGTATCGTTATTACGGAAGATGGCATGGAAAAAATTAAAACCCAAATTCTACTTTTTAAAGCATGGAGGAACTCCGTACCGAAGTAGAAACCAAGCGGTTTCTGGCGGAAAAAGTGGCTAACGTAGCAAATCAACCTGTTGCTTCCCCAAAGACGGTTTCACAGCAGAAGGATAATCCTAGCCCAAAGAAAATGATATCCGATGCACCAGCTCCTTCGCACACTACACCGGATCTGGCCACGCTGACGCCAGTAACAGACATGATCAAAGTTCATCCGAAAAGAGTCAAACAACTTGTATTGTCTCCACCT
Organism: Sclerospora graminicola; assembly: GCA_001887855.2. NCBI lineage: Eukaryota > Oomycota > Peronosporomycetes > Peronosporales > Peronosporaceae > Sclerospora > Sclerospora graminicola. Next base: position 29,658 of record MIQA02004386.1, on the reverse strand, counting down.
CTACCTGAAAAGGAACGACGAGAGATAAATTCGTCATTTTCAGGGCACCGACCGATGACATCAGACAAAACAGTCCAACAGGACGATGCACCTATTCGCAAGGAACCCCAGCAGACCGGACTATCAATTGGGCAAGAAGTTAAAGCAGCTGCTACTCAAGCAAGTCAAAGTGCTCCTAAGTCACATGTAAACCAACACTGAAAGCACTCCACACCCTTATACTATCGAAATCTCCGCCACAGCGAAAATAAGTTAAAAACCGAACTGATGATTGCGGAAGCTGAACTGAAAACTCAAGTGGATAATTTACCTCTAGACATCATCTAATCGGAAGGGCCTCTTCAATTGTATCCATCCAGCACTCAATCTACACTTGGTCTGACTGATTCTCTCACACTCCTGGAAGCAGAAAAAGTGATGGGAATTCGGATGATAGCAACATCTGCGACAGGCAACTACCAGGTGTATGTTGTTTGCCAAACACTAGCATCCGCAACCTTCACGCCTAGTATGGCGGAACTATTGAAACAACTTATGATTAAATTAAACGAAATGTGTCCTTAAGGGCACTTTTGGATTTCGATGCGAAAATCCCGGCCGGTATTCACAAACAAACGTTACTGGGACACGGTCGTGGGTATGAAAAAATTTCAGCGAATGAGTCAAAGAGAGAATTTCAACAGTATCTTGCTGATTTTGCAGCGAGTGCTCGCGATTAGATGGTTATATTTCTGCTACTGCCTAGGGTAGTAATGGCACCCTGGCCTGTATCAGCACCCTGTCGCAACAATCAGCAGCATGATACCGGAGACGGCGTCACCCGATGTAATCCATTTTGCTCCTGAGACACGGCTCAGGCATAATAAGAGCTATCTAGCGAGTGATGAATGATCGAAATAGCCCTTCGGGGGCAACCTGGCAAAATATCACCCTCCCCCAACCGGTCGTAGATCCAAAAGAAGATCTGGTCGTTTCAAGTTTTGATAGATCGGCGATTGTAATAAGGGTGGTTACAGGGCTTTCTTGTCGGAGCTCTCGGAGTGTCCATATTATCCGCCAACTAGGATAAACACCTGGTATCATGGTCAACAAAGCCGAGTATGGCGGTCTATTTCTCGGTCTGGGATTCGTTAATGCCTATAGAAAGGACATAATCATTATCTGTGTAGAGTACTACAGCTAGTACTCTCACTTCCGACACCCCCCCTAACCATCGTTTTGCAAAAAGTATTAATTTTCAAAGTATTTAGAGGATTTATCAATCAACAAGCATGCCTTCTGTATTACATCTGAAGCTATTGTTCAGGAGCTTTTGGTGACTTTAATGGGTAAACAATGAATGATAGGGAGAGCTAAGGGATGAATAAAGAGAAGAGTTAGACATAATGCGGCAATTGCACGTGCATCTGCAGAAAGACGAGGAATTGGTGCGTGGTGGACAACTGAGTTGTCTATATTTTTGACAGATTTTGGTATATTTAATGCAGCATTTAGATTCGTAATAAAGTTTGCGCTGGTGCGGGTGATTCCCAACAGCTTGAAGAACTTCAATTGATGCTACGGAAATATTGTTTAGAGCAAGCAGGTAGCATGGAGAGTCCACAAATGATGCAACATGTTTACTCGGCATCAAACAATGACGCATCTTTACAATTTGCATGGGAAACAATTGATGACCAGAAGAAGGAAATTATTCGACTGCGTGCACAAATTGAAGAGCTCAAGCGCATGGATGACGAATCCAATTTAAGTTCGTTCTTCCATGCTTTCCTCTTTGTTGGCAATCCGATTTCTTAATCATGATTAATGATTTAAAAATCTGCTACGTTCTCAGCTTTTGTCAGTATCATCAAACGAACTTCAGAATCACATGCACAAACTGGAAAAGGCTGGGCGGGTTAGTAAATCCTAGGAGCAACCTAGCGAGTCCATTCCATCTCCCGTGTTGGGGCACGGTATCTCACTTGCCGAAGCAATCATTGTAGCAACTTGCAACTACCATAATCTTACGCAAACTCATCTTTTAACGTTAAAACTTTAATTTACCTTTTACCTTGAGGTGTTACAGAAGGTCCTAAATTTCAGTCTTGCGATTATACTTTTCAGGCGAAGTGCTTAACGCGTTAGCGGTTATATCTAAAAAATTTGAAGTGATTAGGTATTTGATAAAGCCTCGTAGAAGTGTGCAACTAAAGCTCCGTATACAAAACCTCGACACTTTGCTTTACGCTAATGTCGTTAAAACGCCGCTTCCAGCTGCGAATCTCGTGGCGCATGTCAGTATAGACTGTCCACTTGATTACACGTGCACGTCGTGCAAAATCGGCCGCACTGTACGCCCGCCCAAATGCAGTACCACCACCATAGCAAAGCTGAACTTTACTGACAAGAAAACAGTATTCATTCACGTGACCATGACCTGTAAAAGCCGCCTTGACATCATTCAGCTGGGCTAGTGTTCACAACAAGCGTAAATTCATGCCTTGATCGTGCACCGAATCGTGCTTTTCACCGTCGCAACCACCTTCTGAGTACGAAAACTCAACTAACGGTATGTGGAAGAACATGGCAGCAGGAGCAACCGAGAGTGTAGTATCGTGTCGCTCTATATGCCCACTTTCCGAGAGTTGACGGTAATAGTCGATCTGTCTTTAATCCAGTCATAGCATATAGATATTTTTCTGCCGATGCTTCAGCGCCTGAATCCAAGAAATACATGTGACAGACAGTATCGTTCACATTCCCCATGTTCCATCACTCGATGCCGTCACATTGAGCTTATAGTTCCCAATGCCATCCACTGAATAACCATACCATGCGGAATACCGCGCTCCTCAGCAGCTTGAGTGAGGGCGTCGACACCATCATGGTGAAAATTCGGATCAAAGGCTTGCACGTTATCTCCCGTAAAGACAACAAAATCGGGCTTTTCCAATCTAGTAATTGCTCGATAAACTTGTACGTAAGCGCTTCAGAGCGGTCTTGGCTACTCGTACCGCTTGGGACGCTGTCATCGCAATCAACGGTCAGGATGCCCGTGATATAGAGATCTGCGAATTGAAGAATTTTTAAAGTCGAGTCGAATATTGTCGGAGCTATTGCGAGCCCGACGTGGCGCTTTTTGTGCCACAACCAATGCAAAGAATACGTGGAGGATGGAAATATATGCAACGTTGACTTGCTCGCGGCCCACTCAGCTAGCTTTGCCTGCGCAAGCTCAGGCTTTTGCTTGCTTTTCTGAATCAGCACGCGCTTCTGCTCGATGGTCATCCACCTTCCCATGTTTGGTGGTGATGACCTGCAATATTGGCGCCAAGCAAAAACTACTTAGTACCGGTACCTGAGTGTAGTTGATACATTAGTGCCTGTTAAAATCTAATTTTACGCTTGTATAAATGCGAAACAGGTAATAGATTTTCCACGGTGTCGGAAGTGAGAGTACTAGCTGTAACTGGTGTGATCTACAAATCACCAGGGCGATCGATTGCAAGGAATTCCGTTTCAAATTGTTGAAGGATCGCGTCACGAAAGCCCTCCAAGAGAAGCGGAAACGCGACCTTCTACGCTTGAAACGAGATTAGCGATCATGGCTATACGTGATTAGGTTGAAAGGACGATCACAGAAGAAATAATATAGGCCAATCTGATCGAGATGAACAGAGAGAAAAAGCAGGCGCAGGTGTTGTTGACGACCAGGTCACAGACCCGATTGACATCCTGCAGAACGACCCTTAAAGAAATCCAGAGTGAAGGAATAGTTCAGCGGCCTCGGATTAAAAGAATTCTTCGACATCATGAATAGAAGTGGATCGTAGATCTGGAAGCAGATATATGTGGTGACCTGGAGAAATTAAATCAATACGAAGCAAGGAACTGCGTTAAGACTGCTCCAAGTTACAAAGTTAATGAGAACGGACGACTTTTCTTTTACTGTGAGGTCGACCGGGCTGATGCTGATCGCGATCGTTCGGCAAAGGTAAATACTCGTGATACCCTACATGCCGCCATCCGACATCACTACCATGCCAGCCTGGAAAGAGGTAACTAAGGAATGGGTCGGACGTATCATAAAGTCGAAACGCATTTCGACTGGAGAGGATTTATCCAAAGTGTACAAACTTTTGTGGGAACATGCACAGACTATGGGATCGGAAAGTGTAAGCCTTTAATACGAGGCCGGTAAATATTCAGACGACATACCCCTTCTAAGTGATAGCGATGGATCACATTTCTCCCTACCTAAATCGTTTCACAGCAATACCGAATAGCGAATTTGGACCGACCTTTCACAGGTCTGGTAATTGCTATGACTGAATCTACACGAAACGCCCAACAGATCGACCAAAGTTATGAAGAATGTATTTTTTAGTGCGAGTGAAGTGATCAGACACGATTGCAAACCAGGGTTTATGGCTGATGTGTTCCGATCGTTCGATCAGATTATAGGACTAAACTCAAGAGTCACGATGGCATATCGACCACAGGCGACCGGAAACCTGAGCGTATGATGCAGATATTCACAAGAGCTATAAAGATGTATCTTGCTGACCCAGCTTAATGGGACTGGAGCGAATATGTAGAATAATTAGTGTTCACGCTAACTGCCAGTTAATCGATACTGGAGCCACTTCACCACAGCCGCCTCTGAGTCTCTTCGCGGCCGCACATCGGCTTAGGCACGATCTCACCATTCGTTTCTTCGCTACTCCCGTTAGAATCATGTCCGACTCCGTTGAGCCCAATGCAGGACGAATATACGACCCTCCTAGACCAGTCAGACCGCCTGTTGGATACTTAAACGACGCCCTCAAGGTCCTAAGCAAATGCCCGGGTAGCTGGAAGTTTCTAGTCTGAAGAGTCAAATCGCTACACTGACCGGTCAGATGGCCGGCTTGGAAAAATCTACCTTGATTGCTGATCTGGCAAACGACGCGTGGATGAGGCTGGTGCCAGGGAGTTGCCAGAAGCTCTAGGCTCTCAGACCAGGTCACCAAGTTGGAGAACCAGGTAGTGGAGCTAGCACGCCAGCGTAACCGTTTCATGCTTCTATCTGAATCTGTTGACTCACTCCGCATCATACATCAGAATACCGTTTCCCTTATTCATATCCTGCTTTCCCTTTGGTCAATAAAGCTTTAACGTAAGTACACCCATACCTGTTTCCTCCGCATTTTAAAGCTTACTTCACAATGTCCCTTTTTAGGAAACCACATCTTGTATTTCAGGGCTTTGTAGTTGAATCTTCGCTACTGCCAGAGCGATGGTCTCAGTGAATCAATATTGTGCAGGTGGATCTGGGCCAGCTGGAAGGAGTCAGAATCCACATCCTGCGGAAAATTGTAAGGTGCCAGAGACGTCTGCCAAAGATGGCAGTCCGAGCTCCAGACCCTGATCCAGCAACTCCAGAGATTATATGATCAAGTCCAGAAAAGTGTGGCCCAATCTTCCCGAGGTGGTCTCTGACCTTCCGGACCAGCAAAATAACTCCCTATCCGAGATACAGGCTGCACAATACCGGTTAGACATGGCGATAGCCCGAGTAGTACACCTGATGCCAGGTCAATCTTTATTTGACACCATATGGACATGGCCTGCGCTCGAGGCCTCAGCGATTCGGCGGCTGACCCACTTTTGCTGGTCAATCTAGTGACCACGGACGCCTGGATAACCGCCGAACTGGTTGATGACACCTCGCCAGCTATCAATGACCTAAAGACCAAAACCGCTGAGGCTACCGCCGATTTAATCGGGAAAGCTCCACCAGCTATCGAGATCCCTACGCGACTCAGGATCTGGGATGCTTCCTGAAATCCTAAACTGCCTGTCATTGAGCACAATAATGTCAAAATGGCCGTTCCATTGATCGGCAGTCTAAAACCCAAGCAGTTGTCTTCAACTTGTAGACGCCTTCCTCTGCGTGTTATGTTTGTGTGGTGTAGTCGCTCTCATCAATTCTTCCTGAGATGCGAACACCCACGGGGGCCCAGAAGACTGAATATCGGAGGGGGTACTCCGTCCATTCGAGTCATGATCCGATCCGACATCCGGCCGGCTGGATCGGTCACTTCCATCACCTTGGTCGTGACGACTTGGATGATCCATGTTAAAAGCTCACCTTGTGTAGCTGTCAGTACTGGCGGTTGCGCTCTCTTTATAGACCCTAGGGCGAAAAGTGTAAAGTCCGTCGAATAAGGAGACGAGAGTTAGGACACCGAGAGGTAGAGAGGTAGCTCCTGGGCGGAAATCTTCACCGGAGAGCTCGACTAGAGAGGTAGCTCCTGGGCGGAAATCTTCACCGGGGAGCTCGACTGGCAATATACTTGAAGTTTGTATACTGCGACGGCTGGACCGAGAATAATCGTTTGGCCAGCCAAACCAATGACAATGAAGGGGTAAATCCAAACGTGTTCGTAAAGGGGAATCCAAATAAAACTCCACAATCTTCCACCGAAGGCCAAAATGTTACCACTTCCCAATACTTAATACACCGTGTTCAAAACACGGGCGACTTGAGGTGAGCATACGCAGCGCCGCGACTCCCGGTCCGGTGGGTTACCTTAACATTCCCCGGGCAAACCAATAGCAGCAAGATGGGAACTTGTTAGCCCTCCGCTGTGAACCAATAAAAGCGACTTGTGTCTAAGCAGCGAAACGTATACTAATTTATCCCTATATCCAATACTCCCTTTTGTGTAACCTACCCTAAATAGCCCGGCTGGACAGTTATATGTCTTACCTGAAGTAGCCCGGATAACTCCGATCGGGTGCTCTTTTGTGTACCAGCCTGACCGGTACACCAACCCCAGATGGTAAAAAAAAAAAAAAAAAACCGGACGGTACACCCAACCCAAATGGTACCAGCACGGCCGGTACAGGTACCAGCCCGGCCGGTACATCGAACCCAGCCGGATCGGCCGGATGGCCATCCATCTAAGCTCACTTGCCGCTGGCGTTAGCACTTCCTTGGAAGCTCCACGTCCGATCCGGGTGCCTCATTCATCCACTAGAACACTCAAAATCCCTCAGACCCCTTCGCCCATACCTTCCAACCAATCCGCCCCCCAGCCGTCCGCCGTCCGAGGTCGTCCCGTCCGTTTAGTCCGCTAGTCCAACTATCCACGTCTTCAGTCGCACTCATCCGGCCTGATTCCAGGCCTGGCACCGTCCGGCCGCTGGCAGATATATCCGGCGGCCATCAGATCACGTCCCTTGTCGGCCGGTCCAGGCATCCAGCAAAGGACGACATTTCCACCAATCAGGTGGGGGTGTTCACTTTCATTAGTCCGTTAATTTTAGGGTCACTTCACCACAGCCGCCCCTGAGCCTTGTCGCTGCCGCACAACGGTTGAGGCACGAGCTCACTACATCTTTCACACTTCGACTTTACGCTGTCCCTATGTCCGACCACGAAGACACCCACACTGACCCCATGTCGGGACACTCCCCGACGCCTACGAAGCCATCGATAGGATGCCCAGGCGCCCGCCCTGCTGGCCTAGAGCGTCGTCTAGGGCAGCCCGACGTGGCTACCCTGCAGGTTCAAATCGCTGCTCTGACCGCTCAAGTAGGTAGCCTGGAGAAGACCAACACCGAGTTGTCTCTGACCGCACGGCTGGCCGATCAGCAGGCAGATGAAGCCCGGGTCCGGAAGGTACTGGCTAACCTCCAACCCCAGAGCCGCATCAGCCGACTGGAAAGTGAAAAGACCGATCTTCTTAAAGAGAGGAACCACTTCAAACAGTTGTTGGAATGCATTTGCACTCGCTGCGCATCTTGTACCAAAAAGCCACGGCCGCCTTGAAAACCCAAAGTAAGTGCATCCTCGCTAGTTCGGGACCATCTCCCGACCCACTCACTCTGTATGCGTTCTCAGAACAGAATGTCATGTGCTATCGCGTCTTGATGCTCGAGTCTTCTCACGCCGCGCGCGAGGTGACGGCGCACTACGAGAGTTACATCCTCCTCTCTCATTATTTCGAGAGTTCGCAGGTAAAGTTTGGCAATCTGGAATATCGCCGGATCCGGCTCGCAAAGAAGCTGGGGAAACATCAGAAGGCGTTGTACCGGTCGGCCTCTCCATCGCCTGAGCTTCAACGTCGAGTCCGAGAGCTTGAGGCCGAGTACGCCGAGACCCAATCGGACGTGGGTAGAGCTCGGCAGGTGTTTTCCGACCTTGCGCATGATTGCACGAACTGTTTATCCTCCAAAGAGGAAGGTCGAGCTCGACTGATCGCGTCGGGTGCCCGGGTGGAACGTCTAATGAAGGGCCCTTCCCCCATCCGGGACGCTATTAGACACCTCCTCGACTTAGCTTGTCCGCGGGGTCTCGATCCGACCACTCCCGCTCCGCCACCTCTCTCGTTGGCTGCTGGTTCTGCTGCGGGCGCCCAAACATCCGGAGCAGAGGCGTCCGCCCCAGCATCGGTAACCGTTAGCACGAAAGGGGCTCCACGTCTACGGATTTGAGATACTTCCCGAAGCTATAACCCGCCACCGGTGTCAGCCGGCGAGTCGGTGGCTTCTTCATCGTTCTCCGAGGATCCTCCGGTATACGAAAAAAAACGTCGGTCCAGCCGGATTGCGTCGCTCCATCCCCCCAAGGCAACCAAACGGCCTAAACAGTCTGCCGCGGCGGCGAGCGCGGCCAAGGTTCGTGGAAGACAATGGACCGGGTCCTAACCCCACTTCGACCCCACCTCCGTCCGGCTGGCAGGCTTCCGGGAAATCTCCCCATCGATCTTGCACTACAAGATCTTCTTCTAGAGCTTCGTCTGCTTCGGCTCTCCTCAGAGTCTCCCCTCACGGCCCCCAAGTCCCATCCACCGCCTCTCCCGATGGGGAGGGGGCGCCCGACCTGCCGGACATGGACTGTGATGGGGCCGTCGCCGAGGGCTACGAATGGTCACCTTCTCCAGACGTCTTCGCGTTCGACGAGAACAAGTCTAAGGAGTCCTCCGAGGAATCTCTTCCGTCTTGGATTCCCCGCCGGAAGGTCATGACGGCTTCCCGAGCTGCGGCTCTCCCTTGGTCCAAGGCGCAATTGGAAGGCTTGCGTATCAACAACCTCACTGGTGCCCTTGTCGACCGGGCTTTGTCTCGCCCGCCGTTGTGGATTTTTCCACCGGCACCCGCAATGCCTAAGGACACGGACTGGATTCCTAAACTTGTGGCGATCGGACCGCTGAACACGATCTTGTCTCGCAAACCATGGGCCGTACTGGCGACGGATATGCCAGGAATGGACCTACCCCATGTCGGCTGGTTCGCGGATTTTCGGGAGGCTTGTAAGGAGTATCTCTGCCGGCATGGGCAAGTCATCTGGGAGTCTACCCATCATCTCTTCATCTCTGTTGCCGCCGGGCGTGAGTCTCCTTCTCTAGCCCAATACCGTACCGACCGTAATCAGCGTCGGAACCTGGCGACCGAAGGCTGGACAAAGGTTTGCACCTTCGTTGTCGATGGCATCTAGCTCGGCCACTGCGACTTGGACATTTTCTCCACCCTATCATGCTACATCTGGCTAACCGGCGGTTGGAGAAAAGTGGACATCCGGCCGAAAGTGGGACTTGGTATCCAGGATTGGGTCGGGCCACCACTCAATAAGCTTCGCTCGCTGAACTCGATCAACAAGATCCGTGGCGCAGCCAGTACCGGCAGGACCCCGATCGCCACCCTGGCCTCCTCGTGTCCCGACTCCAGAACAAGTTCCGCCGAGCTCGCCAGGGGTGATTCGTGAGGCCAGTCTTACCTATTTCTACCTCTTCATCCATTTATGGCTATTTGCCTCGGTAATACATCTTTCTTTCTATTTCCCACGTCGAAACCACTTGTCCATCCTTCTAATCCGAAATATCCATCCGGCTTCACCACTCCTGCTGATTCTTTAAAGTCTTCCATCCGGCACCATACTGACTCTAAGATTACTCCAACACCCGATCGGTCCACTTCTGCTCGCCCGTTGGCGATCGAATTCTCTCATTAAGGCTCCACAATTTAGATCCAGCTCGTCCACCCACGACCGCTCTTCGCAATTTTTCCCCTGCACGAGAAACTCTCTATGGATCCGCCCAACCCGGGTTTTCCGTCCATTTCACACATCCAAAATCTCTTCTACTTCGTACTCATCCGGATCTTACGGCTTGACCCAGCTATCATCTGGCAGCAGGGCTTCGTCGAAGTCGAAACGGCCGCTCTCCACCGTCAGGTGCGTATTCGGGCGGTCCGGGAAGTGTTTAACCAACTTCAGCTTGGACACATGCACTATCGGGAAAACGTTTTAATCCGTGCCTGCCGTAACCAGCTTGACTGCATGATCCCCAACCAGTTCCGCTACTCGGAAAGGCTCATGCCACATATGAGCTACCTTCCGCGCATAGCACTCCTTGATCCGAACCAGATACAGATATACCTGGGAACCTGGCTCTATACCGTGTTCTCTAGCTCGGGCATTATTCTGATCGGCGCGGTCCTTGGTTGCTTGTCGGAGGCGTTCGTTTACCTGTTCCCGCGCCTGTGAATAGTGACGTTGCACTCCCATCCTCCAGCGACGGGCGTCTCTGTCCCGACTTCTGGTGCACCCTATTGGTATGGCAGCTTCCAAAGTGGATCGGGGATCCCATCCATAAGCTAAATAAAAAGGGATGTCGCCCCTTACCCGATCGTACGACAAATTGATGGCAAAAACCAGTCTCTCCGCGTATTCGTCCCAGTCGCACTGATCCGCCTCCACCACATACATCTTGAGGGCTCTGGTTAGAGTCTGGACCATCCTTTCGGCCTTCCCGTTCGCTTGCGGGCGGTAAGCCATAGTTGCGCTGTGTTTCTGTCCCAGGATCTTGTTGAAAGCTCGGAATACGTCCGCCAATAATCCGGGCTCCCTATCATGCCGGATAACCTCGCTCGTCCCCGAAACGCCTGAAGACACATTCCTCGTAACTTTGCGTAACCTGTTGAGCGGTACGTGTGGAACTGGCCTTTGCTATGACCAACCCGGTAAACAAATCCGTCCGGATCAGCAGCTCTGTGTACCCATTTCGAGATTTGGGTAAGGACGTGATATGATCCATCGCAATGACTTAAAAAGGATAGGTAGCCTGTATATTCCCAGGCGACCGCCCTTTAATGGTCGGCCGGCCCTTCCCTGTTTCACAATCCGGACAACTTCCCACGTAAGCTTGTACGCTGGGGTAGAGGCCCCGCCAGTGAAAATGTGCCCTAATGTTGTGATACGTCCGGCCGATGCCCTGATGTCCTCCCTCTAGGCTCACGTGATAGTGATGGAGGATATCCGGTTGTAGGGTAGTGGATACGACCAGCCGAGCGGATTTATCCCTCTCGATCTCCTGCTGGTCAGCGTCTCGGTAGAAAATCAGTAACCCGTTTTCATCCACTTCGTAATCCGGGGCTAGTTTGAAGCATTCTTTAGCTTTTTCGGCGGTCAGTTTATCCACTTCCCCTTTAAGGTATGCCTTGAGATCCACTATCCACTCCTCTTCGTTCTGCGCTTGGCGAATCCGCTCTGCCCGTAACTGTTGCACCACCCCCTCGTTCATTGCTTCCAGGGGTGTTGAGCCAGCAGCCGAAGAACGGCGTTTTTGCGGCCAGGTGACGGCGTTCACCCGGATTACCTCCTCCGTGTTGGCTGGATGGATAAGTTCGGGCAGCCGATTGATCTCTGTCAAATCTGATAACAAACCTGGATCGGAAACTGTTACCCCGACTTGGTCACGCATGGCTAGCGTAGCCAAGTGATCTGCGCTCTTATTCCAGTCCCGTTTGGCATGTAACATTTCATGTTCTGGCCACTTCCGCAGGGCGGACATGACCCGATCGTTCAACCGTCTCAGCCGGGGCGCCTTGCAATCTGTCTCTCCTGTGATTTTCCGGATCACCAGATTGGAGTCACCACATATGATGATCCGCCCCTGTGTCCAGCCAGTCAGCAGATCTAGGCAAAGTAAAAGCCCTCGGTACTCGGCTTCGTTCACAGTTATGCCAGGCGTGAAATCTGAAGCGGCCGTGACCACTTACCATTCGGGCAACTTCCACAAAATAGCACTATAGGCCCCGACTCCCTTCTTTACACTCGCCGACCCGTCAAAACTCAGAACCATTAGTTCCTCCGTGGGTCCCACTGTTGGCGGCGGTAATATGATGGATTGTCGAGGCTGCTTCCGAGGCGCTATAGCTATCAGTGCTTCCTCCACTTCTGCCCTTGGGGTAATGCTGGCCGCCAGCGTGCCCAGTATCTCCTCTTCTCCTTTAGTACACTTGATTACTTCGAGAGACCGCTGCGACAACAGAGCAGCCCATCTACCCAGCCGGTCGTCAATTCCATTTGCCGTCAGAAGCCATGACAGGGTCGACCGTCTAGAAATTACCTTGATGGGCCGAGACACCAGCATAGTATAGCACACATCCAGGATCCGCAATAAGGTCAAAACTTCTTTATCCACTAGCCCGTAGTTAACTTCATTAGCCTTCAGGGTCCGGCTGGTGAATGTCACAGGACAGTACACTCCGTCATGATCTTGAACAAGGGCAGCTGAGATGGCCCACTTGTTAGCGTAGATGATGACCACAGGAACCTTATTAACATCAAAATGCTTCAGGACTGGTGTAGTCGCCATCATCGCTTTCAACATGCCAAAGGCTACCATCGCCCGGGTCATGTGATCGTCCGGGCCGGCCGCACAGGGATTCGACGGCCGGCTGCCTATCGGGGCAGACAAGGGCGCCATCTCATTGGTGGAAATATTTGACTCGGGCGGCATCCCATTGGCCGATATTGCTGGCTCGGCTCGTGCTTCCACTTGCCTATCCTGCTCTCATAGCTTGCGGTAATCCACCTCCCGTAGTTCATACGAAACTGCAGCATAGACTGCGAAATCCTCAATGAACCGACTGTAGTAGTTCAGGCTGTCCAAAAAGGATTGCATAGCCTTTAGAGACCGCGGGAAAGGCAGGTTACTCAAGGACTCCAAATCCTTCGGATTAGCTTCCAATCCGGCGATCGAAACCTGATGACCCAAATAGGTCACCTTAGTCTTTCCCCAGAAACTCTTAACCACACTAATCGAAAGATTCCACTTTTCACACGTAATCATCAACTTCTCCACTTTGTCACACAGTAAATCCCAAGTAGTAGCCGTCACGAGAATGTCATCAATGTAAGACCACCGCCCCAAAACTGAAGGTTTGGGGTCGGGGTCCGGGTCACCTTCGGCGAACACGTCCCCGACCAGAGCCGGATCTTGATCCGCCTTGATCTTGAAGTGTCCGTACAGCGCGTTATCTATCAGCCGCTGATAAATCTGCGGGGCATTCTTCAGACCGAACGGCATCCGGTTCCACTCGAACAACCCGAAGGGCGTCACGAACGCAGAGATCTCCCGTGCACGATCAGTCATAGAGACCACTCAGAATCCGCTGGCCATGTCCAATGAGCAATACCACAAAACTTTATCCAAGTCCTCCAGCAGGTCGTTTATCAGCGGCATCGGGTAAATCATCAGCTTAGTCAGCCGGTTCACCAGCCGGTAATCGATGCACAACCTTATATCCACCCCATTCTTCTTAATGATAATTACAATGGGCGAATCCCATGGCGAGGTGGACGGCTGAATTATCTTGGTGGCCAGCAAACCCTTGATAAGCTCTGACAGCTTTTCCCGATACTGGGGGGCGACTCTTCGGCATCTTTGTGCAACCGGCTTGGCGTCTCCCACATCAATGTCACATACCGCCCCATGGGCGGCCGGAGGAAGTGCGTTTCCTGGTCCGATCAGCAGATGCTTTCGTTTCCATATGATATCCTTCAGCCTGCTGATCTCTTCCGGGGTGTTCACATCCGGGTCTCCCACTTGCAGATCGTCAATAGTAACCGCTGGTGGGCAGGGGGTTACCTCAGGTAGCACCGCCATCTGATCCTCCATGCCTTCAACATATAGCTCGCCCCCTTCATGAATGCAGACTTGGTCAGCTTCGACTAATTCGGGATCCTGATCGGCCGGCTGGGTCGATCCGCCTTCGGCTATTTCCGGATTCTGATCGGCCGGCTGGGTCGATCCGCCTTCTTGTTCATCACAGCACCCGGCATCGGAGGTGACCGCACATGCAACTCTGCCTTGCTGATCCTGTCGTTCGTCCGTTATCGTCGGGGTGGACAAAATCAGTTCAGCGATCGGGGCAAGGCCTCGGCCAATACGTTCAGCTGGATCCGGCGACGGCCGGGTCCGCGTCAATATCCTGGAAGGAGTCCGGTACTCTGGTTTAGCCACCATTGGAGTCTGGTCCTCTTCCACTTCTTCCTCTTCGCTGACCAAATCGGTGGTTGCCTGAAAGGCCAGGTTTTGCCACTCGATATAGCGTCTTGAGCCAATAGTGACATAACCCGGCCGGCGGGGCACCTTGTCCTCGGCCAGCCACATTCCAATGATCACGTCTTCATGCAAGGTGAGGGGCCTTTCCGAGATGTTGGTCACGCTTATAGAGTTGAGATGACCATCCCCCTTAACAAACGAGGGTACCCAGCACTCGCCCCTTGTCAGCCATAACTCACTCCGCCTGTCGTGTGGTCGTACCATTACTTCCACCGCTTTTCCCACTAGCACCGTTACAAACTGACCTAACTTGAGGAACTGGACGTGAGCACCATATAAGGGCCGCCGGCCGGCCAGCTGGATCTGAACCTCATCCGGCAACGTCAACGTTCCATGCGATAAATCCAATCGTATGCCGGCTGGGACCATAAAGTCCATACCCAGAATTGCATCCTGCCCAGCCAGCTTGCCTACCCAGGCGGTAAAGTAATACACCAAAGACCCAGCCAACGTAATCTTAACTCTTGTCCTTCCTTGGGTCATGTATGAACTTTCTCCAATGCCGATACACTCCTGCTGCTTCGTCTCGTCTATTTCACACCCCACCTTACGAGCAAAGGTGGTGTCCACGATAGACACTTCCGCGCCAGAGTCAAACAGCATGGTAGCCTTCTGGTTATTGATTTTGCCATCCGCCTTGGCCTGCTTGAACCATTTATCCGGCGAATGATATTTCCAATAACCTCGTGACTCGCCGGGTAACAGATTCAATTCCATACGCACTTCGGACCGAGAATATTTGTCCGTCCGTATACTGCTCACCAGGAAGGGGTCAGCCGTGCTGCCCGGGGACCGGATGACGTAATCGTCAAACTTACATGTATTGTCGGTTACGCTTTGTTTTGCTTCTTGATTATCCTCCTTACCGACATATGCATAGATACTAACACTAGACCGCTCGGCTCGAACCAGATTCCAACCTGGCGAGCGATCTAGTTTAACATCTTTTCCGCCCCGGGCGGCAACATTCCAGCATGCTTGGTCGGGACGTACCACTTCTTCAACAGGTTGTAGAATTCTTCCATTGGGCACAGTCCCGCCTCATGCACCTCCCCGCAAGCCTTACACGTGAACAGACAGTGTTCCGCCGGGTGTCCCTTCCTCTCGCACTTCTTGCACGTCAGCCGCTTCCAGCAGCTTCGGTCGTCATGCTTGATGGACTCACAGTGGGTGCACTTGCGCCTGGGGTAATCCTGGTCAGCTCGAGCCGGAAAACTCTTCGACTGACCGGAACCGGCTGGCAGCCTGGACGGCTGACTGGCTTCTGCCGAGAAAAGGTACCGATACTGTTCCTCCTCGGACTCGCCCCCAGATCGCTGATACTCCTCTTCCGAGCTGGTCGCGTCTGACTCTCGGGCGACCATGCGGACGGCTCGGGCCGTCCTGGTAGATGGCGGCCGGCTTCCTTGATCCGAGTTAAAACGGGACTTGAACCGGCCGGTTCCAACTGCCGCCTTGGGGCCTCGCTTCTTCGCTCTTAGGTAGGTGCGCAGCGTTAATTCCAGCTCCGTGGTGTTCTTCAATCGCAGCAACGCCAGCTGGTCCGCCAGCTCCCGATCGTCCAACGTGCCGATAAAATGTTCCACATGTTCACGAGCGGCTTCCGACCGGCTGGCATCTTCTTTAACCGGGATATTCGCCCTCATGCCAGCGACATTTAAGCGATGGAGATACTCCAGGGGGGTCTCATCCGCCCGCTTCTTGGTGTGAAAATATTGACGCGCCGCCGACGTTCCAGATTCACAGTATTGTTCTCGAACGCATCGGCCAATCCCTTCCAACTAACTCGGACTTCCTGGATGAGCTGTTGGATCCAGTTTTTCGCTGGACCTTTCATCAAATCTCTAAAGATCAGGCACTTCTCATAGTCCGACGTCCGGTCTCTGAGAAATGCCGACTTCGTCTTGCTCAGCCATCCTCGGGCTTGGTCCTCGTCCATGTCTCGTCCAGTGAAATCCTTTAGCTCGGACGTGGCTGACATCCGCACCCTTGTAATCGCTCCTGAGTCCGGATCAAACGCTTGGGCCGAGGCCATGTTGGCTCGGCGAGCCATCCCCAGGTCCAGGTCATCCGGATCGTAGTGGTACTTGGCCGACTTGACGGATTCCATATCCACGTCGCTAAGAGACAGCTTCCTATTCGTTGGCCGCCGTCCGGTTCGGCGACCTGTCTGGCGGCTCGGCGGGGCGGCATGGGGTTCACTCTGCTTGGACTGCACCGACTCCATGTCTTCGTCACTCGGCTCCCTCGCATAGTACTGGACTGGCTCGGACGCCTGACTCCCACGACGAGCCGGCTGGTCCGGTGACTTCGGACTGCCGCGGCTGGCACTCAGCCGACGCTGCTCTTCCAAGTATCGTTCCATCATCGCCGAAAACATGTTATGCAGGTGATCCGGCACTTGAAGGCTCTCCTGGGGGTCGGCTTGAGGGGCGACTTGGGGGGCGGCCGGGCTGCCAGATCGACATTCCTTTTTGATCCGCCCATCCGCGTCTTCCTCCTTCGGCTCTGGATCCGCCGTCGCCGTCCGAGCCTGTACGCTATACTGACTGGCTTTCTTCCGCTCGGGCGTATTCGGATCCTCACGTCCTCCAAGTCTCATGGCCGTCGCCACACGCGCTGCTCCCCTTGGGCCAAGCGTCATACGGGTGATACCCACCGATGAGTCGGATGAGTCCGCTTCCGAAGGGGCAGACTCGTACTGCGAAGAACCCGAGTGTATCCCGGCCGGTCTGCTTGCTGCCGGCGGCGTGGACGGCGCCACTCCAGTCGTGGCTGTCATCTTCTTCGACGGCGGCGAACAACCCACTAGCGGTACCAAGCGGTCGTGCAGTGCGCTGGATGCCTCCTTCAACTTGTCCACCTTCAGATCGAAAAGCTCGTTCGGATCGAACACGCCGGTGTTAATGCCGGCTTGTTTGAGTTGATCGAATAGTCCTCTAATAAGGGACACGTGGCCGTCTGAGAGGGTTGGGGGAGAGACGGGACCTTTTAATCCGCCTAGGATTTTCGGCCGTGTTATCTTCAGCACCTTATCCGTCCGCAAGAACTGCCCCAACTCGTGAAGATGGAAAGCACGCTCCAGGTCTGTATCCGTGACCTTCTGTGATAGGCCGTCCAACTTTTCTTCTTCGTCTTCGAAACGCGGCCTATCTTTGCGGGTTGGATAATCCGATTCCTGCCAATCCGGTCTCTTTAGGGGTAGGTGGCCCGGATCGTGACTTGATCCCGATCCGGCCGGCTTCCCACTCCGGTCGTATCCGACTTCCGATTCTTCTTTCTTAATTTTTTCTTCTTTGATATCCATAATATGCATTTGTTTGTTAGGATCATGGTCGAAACCATGATCCTTCCTCGGACTATGGTGACTTGCACCATAATCCGATCCGGCTCCAGCCGGGGTATAGCGGCCGGTACTACAGTGAGTAGTACCGTAATCCGGCACAGTACCGTAATCCGCCCCCGGCGGAGCCTCTAGGGGAGTAACTTCTTCTTTAATGTCAACCTCGAACTCCCCCAATCCGAGGCGACCATCGCATCCTTCCATCTTCAGCAGCATTGGGGGCGATATGCCTTCCCCCAATGCACCCGACACAACATCGTCAACAAATTTGACAGGTTTAGGTCTTTCGCCCGCTAGGGACTCGCGGTGATATCCAGGGTCACCAAGAGATCCGGGCACGCGCACCATTGTGGTGTAGTCGCTCTCAGAAATTCTTCCTGAGATGCGAACACCCACGGGGGGCCCAGATGACTGACTGTCGGAGGGGGTACTCCGTCCATCCGAGTCATGATCCGATCCGGCATCCGACCGGCTGGATCGGTCACTTCCATCACCTTGGTCGTGACGACTTGGATGATCCATGTTAAAAGCTCACCTTGTGTACCCGTCAGCACTGGCGGTTGCGCTCTCTTGATAGACCCAAGGGCGAAAAGTGTAAAGTCCGTCGAATAAGGAGACGAGGGTTAGGACTAGGGGTAGCTCCTGGGCGGAAATCTTCACCGGGGAGCTCGACTGGCAATATACTTGAAGTTTGTATACTGCGACGGCTGGACCGAGAATAATCGATCGGCCAGCCAAACCAATGACAATGAAGGGGTAAATCCAAACGTGTACGTAAAGGGGAATCCAAATATAACTCCACAATCTTCCACAGTAGGCCAAAACGTTACCACACTTTCCAATACTTGATATAACCGTGTTCAAAACACGGGCGACTTGAGGTGAGTATACGCAACGCCGCGACTCCCGGTCAGGGGACTTCCGGTGGGTTACTTTAACCTTCCCCGGGCAAACCAATAGCAGCAAGAGGGGACCTTGTTAGCCCTCCGCTGTGAACCAATAAAAGCGACTTGTGTCTAAGAAAGCGAAACGTATACTGATTTTTATCCCTATGTCCAATACTCCCTTTTGTGTAACCTACCCCAAATAGCCCGGCTGGACAGTTATGTGTCTTACCTGAAGTAGCCCTACCGGCCCGGCTGCTACACCAACCCCAGATGGTACCAACCCGACCGGTACACCAACCCCAACTGGTACCAACCCGGCCGGTACACCGAACCTAGCTGGTACCCGCCCGGCCGGTACACCGAACCCAGCCGGATCGGCCGGATGGCCATCCATCTAAGCTCACTTGACCGCTGGCGTTAGCACCTTCTTGGCAGCTCCACGTCCGACCCTGGTGCTTCCTCCGTCCTCCAAGAAACTCAACCTCCTTCAGGACCCTTCGCCCATACCTTCCGGCCAATCCGCCTTCGGCTGTCCACCATCCGAGGTCATCCCGTTCGTCTAGTTCGCTAGCCCAACTACCCACGTCTTCGGCCACACCCATCTGTCTCGATTCCAGGCCTGGCGCCGTCCTGCCGCTGGTAGATACATCCAGCGGCCACCAGATCACATCCCTTGTCGGCCGATCCGGGCATCCAGCTAAGGACGACATTTCCACCAATCAGGTGGGGGCGTTCACTCCCATTAGTCCGGTAATTTCTGAGTCACTTCACCACTCTTACATTATATTCCTGCTAACGATATTATCGTGGTTTCTTGCATGTTGTGAATTTTAGGTTGAGTAGTATTTTAGCTGAAATCATACTTAAGTTCTACATAATATATACTTTCATATTTGTCGAGTAAACAGAACATCGAGTACTTACCTCCTGAGCGACTCCCTCGAACCTCGTGCTAACACGCGAGGTAACTGAGTAGCACTGACACATTTATCTGATAGACGGGCCCTATACTAATCGATAGGGAGCACACTTCGCTACGAGAAAGCGCTTGGATACACTAATCGGTATCTATTTGCTACGTGTGGAGTTACGCAGTACACTACACTTTCCTACTGTTTTGATATATCAGTACGTGTGTACGTGTTCGTTGCTCTTACGTAGTTCAGCCGACCTGATCCAGGTTCCCATTCACTTAAAATGAAGCCCCCCTTCGCTATCCTTTTTAGCGTGTGGTTAATATCTATAATTAGAGTGCTGTCGGATAGGACACGAGTTTGTACTGTAGAAAAATGGTTGATCGGATAGGCTAATACACCAAAGCTCAATTGGTTTCGTCAAATGTCCAAAAAAGAATCGGCAATGACCAAAATTATTCGACACCTTTTCATAAACGTTATAAACCATCGTAAACGGTATTCGAAGGGTACTGCTATCAACCGACCAAAAAAAATATATCGAGCAGGATGTGAGGTGCGCCCGAGTTTTTCGATGTCCAAGATGCCAACACTATTTGCAAGCTTTGATCTTCCGCCCACCATATGCCACTGACGTCAATCCTCGCCAAGTCTCTTGGCTCTAACAGCTTTGTCTCCTTCCATAAGGAATTACCGGCGAACGTGCTTGAAAAGGTGCTCGCAAGCTCAAGGTTTCGCTGGCAGATTTTTAGACGCTGAGGCTGTGAATGACATTCGAGAAATGCACATTGCCAGTACACCCATCGACGCGGTGATGATCGGCAAAGCCCTTTTAGAGGAAGGGTGCATTGAACCGATCGCGATATCGGTCACCACTTTTCAAGACAAATATGTCTTTTACCGTCTCACCAACGGTAATCCAGTCAGTAATCTCCCCGTTTCGAAATCCTGCCGCTCTATCATTGAGAATCTCTTGATCAGGCCGTCGCTTTTGCTGCTAGCGCATATTGAATTAGAAATACTGATGCGCATTTTAATCACTCCGCTATAAAGATTTTGTTGTCTCTATACTACATTCGAAGTACAAAATTTTTGCTTAGAAATAGTAGATTGCTATTTGGATTTACAGAATGAACAACTACATAATGAGAAGCACTTCCTTACGTCATCGCGGACTTCCGTCCGGTCGGAGTCATGTCGTTCTTCAAGAACTTCTCAAGATCGTCGTGATTGACGTGAGCTGCCTCTCCAGGTTTTGGTTACGTCTTAAATCGGATTCCTTGCCGCGAGCTTCGGGTCGAATTAACGTCAAGAAAAAGATAGAAACATAGACAATGCCAAAGAAAATCAGATGACTTTGCCGTACTCGTTGCAATTCACGCTATTTTCTCCGTCCGGCTGTGAAAAATACTCACCAAGAGAAGCCTTAATGATTGAGGACCAGACTGACGAGTTGGTTGGCGATTTCAACGACAAAATCACTGTAAGAGGGTGATGAGAACCCCTGAGATGGACACCCCAAGCCAAAGAATGCTCCGATCATGACAGACTCGTTGTCAAAGCAACAGTAGGGGTACACAAGGGCTACTGTTACGGGGCTTAACACTGTACAGATTGCAGTGAGGAACGCAATTTGTGTAGGACCAATGTAAATTTTTGGTCTTCCTTAGTTTTTTACCTTAGATAAACTTAGAATAGGGATTAATTGTGTATTAATTAATCTATCACTTAAGTATATATATATATGTTATTATATATCATACCTAAGGCTTGCTTAGTAACTAGAAGGTAAGTTTAAGAGTGACTATATTTATGAAATGGTTAAGAGCTAACTCGTATAATTCAGACCTAGACTAATATAGTAAAACATGTAGTAATAAAACTGATCTAATGATATTTTTATCAATTAGATTACTTGTTAGATTCGATAATATCAGAATCTGTTTTCAAAGTGGATTATGACAACTTATAATCCAATATTCGCATTTCAGGTATTACGTCTGAAATTGAACTGTGATATTTCTACTCAAATATCACTTATGTAATGGCACCCCATTACATCACCCCCCACTCAAGCTGGTTGGCCAATAATATAATGCAATATTGGCCAATCGAATGGTGGCACTTGTTGGTCATAACGATATTCTGTTATAACCCATTTTGACCATAAGAAAACAAATGGTCAGCAAACGCAGCGGCGCTCTTACGGGCACTGCCGATACTGTGGAAACAGCCATCACCTCTGCATCACGTGCGGAGGTGTCGTCGAATGCCGACGCTCCGAATGTAGCGTCGAAGCGAAAGACAAAGCCGAGAGACCCCTTGTCTCTCGTAGTAGACGCTGCGGAAGCAGTGTCTAAGAGAGGGCGGGAAGATGTCGCGAATGCAACATCTTCCGTGTCTCCACCTGCCGCAAGGCGGGTGTCCAAGAAGAAGTCCAATGACCTCTTCGGAGAGTCATCTGACTCCGAGAATGAGGTCGAGGACGATGCCGTCCCTGTCAACAACTCTAGTGAGGTTAAGCCCGCTAGAACTGCTTCGCCGTTAAGTGATGGCGAAGTAGAGTCTGACGCCGTCGATTACGACAGCGACAACTCCATGAAGCGGTGGTATGAGG
Source organism: Sclerospora graminicola (assembly GCA_001887855.2). Lineage (NCBI taxonomy): Eukaryota > Oomycota > Peronosporomycetes > Peronosporales > Peronosporaceae > Sclerospora > Sclerospora graminicola. The sequence goes on along the minus strand of MIQA02004386.1, from coordinate 7,516 downwards.
AGCGTAGGGCTCCTCCTGGACCTCGTCATTCGCCAGGTCGTAGCGAAGACGACTTTGAGGTGACAGGTGGTGCTCCACCTGCCAAGAAACATCGTGCAGAAGCGGCTTACGCTGCTTCTGATTCACTATGTCGTATGGAACGTCATGTTCCGTACCAAGTGGGGTTTTGGACCCCAGCATGGACACTTGCGCCCGGATGTGGTGGGCACACCAAGCGCGATTGTCAATACCGTTGTTTGACATCAACGCGCTTGATGATTGTGAAGACCTTCGCAATCATCATTTTGATCGCAGTACTGACGATAGACGTCGGTACTTCATCGACCTTTTCTTTCAGGCTCGCTATTACACGAACCGGAAAGGGTCGCGAAAGAATAGGGACGATAAAGACGCCCTTACGCAGGGTTGGAATGCCTTTGTTGAGAATTACAAAACGATTACGTGAAGAAAATTCACATAAACCGCGAGCGCTTCTTAAAGCACTCACGCTCAGGTAAAATGGAGTTTATCCATTTCACTTGCATTAGAGAGGGATTCTCTTGCGGGGTTCCTTCGAACATGAAGTGTCCGTGTTGTCCCGCGGGAGCTCCTCGTCTAACCGAAAAGGAGCTGAGAGGGTACCGAGGTTTCTCAGTACCCGCTAATGTTAAGAGCCTTATCGACGCTCTTAAAGCATCGGTAGCTGGTACCGAAGCTTTGCAGCCACCAACACCTAGTGTTGGCGTGCCGCCCACATCAACACCTAGTGTTGACGCTTCTTTTGAGTTCGAGGAGAAGTATCCTTCTCAAACTCACGCAGGAGGTCAGGGGCATCCGCCCTTAGCACCTCAATCGGTTCCCAAGAGTCAAACTCTTGGGAATATCCCAACCAGCGCACCAGGTACTCGGTACGCTGCCCCTTCTTATATGGAACCGAGCGCTTCGAAAGTAAGCGCTCGAGAATGTAACGCTTGTTCCCTTGACTGTCAATCAGGGGCGGCGGGGGCTGATAATTCCCTCGGCGTTGTTGTTGCGGAGCATGGATACCAGCTCCGCAAGCTTGAGAAGCACCGTAACGCCTTGAGCGAGGGCATGTGCCACTCGATGAAAACTTATCGTTGTCATCGGGACGAGATTCGCGACATTCTGAACGCGCATCTCGTGATGCAGCAGAAGAATGATCTTCTGCTGGTCGAGATTGATCGACTAAAGTCGGAGATGGAAACTCTTCAGAATTCCCACCATCGGTTGGAGACCGATTGCTGCGTTCATACGCGCATGCCTTCGAGCAGTGGAGCGATTATTTGCCACTCACTGAGTTTGCAATAAATATCTCGGTGCATGCTTCTACTAAGCATACACCGTTCTACGTGAATGCGTTGCGGCATCCACGAACCCCGGCTTTACTTGGCGGTACGCCAAATCTAAGTGGGGGAGGGACCCGCTCAAATTTTGAGCGAGTCGATGCACAAGTTGCAGTTGCAACTTGCGAAGAAACTGATGAGTCTTCTACTGTTACCACAGAAGAAACTCAAGCAGTTTCGGAAACCGAAGCCGCTTATGCGGAATATGTGTCGGCAGCAATGGCTGCAGACAATGAAAACAACCCATCTACTGCCAATAAAGCAGTAGATGAATTCGTATTACAGCGCCAAGCTGTAATACGCTATGTAAAAGACGCGCTTGCTTCCGCTTTTGACAAGCAGAAGCAGAATGCAGATAAGAATGGAAGGAAGAACACAAATTCTTTTCAAAAAGGTGAATTAGTTATGTTATCTACAACTAATCTGCCTACACATGCAATTAGCAACTTCCCTACACGGAAGTTGCTCCCTAAGTTCATTGGGCCCTTTAAGGTCCAAGGTGTTAAGGGGAATGCCTACACTTTAGACATTCCCGCGGCCATGCGCCTTCATCCAACGTTTTACGTTGGGAGGCTCAAGCCGTACCGATCGTCTACATCTTCGGACGAGACGCATCGCCACGGCGAATGCCGTGCTTCTTCAAGTCTCCCAAGAGAGACTTGTATGTCTCCGAGAACGCGGTTAACGAGTTCAGTCTGCCCATCCGTTTCCGGATGGTCCGCGGTTGACATCTTCAACTGCGTGCCCAATAACGAGAACGTTTCTTGCCAGAA
>MIQA02004385.1:0-19606 GCA_001887855.2 Sclerospora graminicola | reverse complement strand
TTCGCGTAGTGTTTGTATAGCATAACAGCGCAGATTAGTTAGAATGAGATAAAAAATGATTTTGAAGCAACTGTTTGTTATGATTGATAAAATTGTACTGTACCAATGATCCAGAGCCTTTGCTTTAGCCGCATTTTTTGCTAGGAGCACGACGCCTGATAAACCACCACAGAGCCAGGTTAGAATGCTTCAATTTCAGCACCAGATCGCAAATAATGGTACCAGACGTGAGTCGTTCGAGACGATGAAGAATGTGGAGCTGTGAAAGATCTGGTCGGGTAGCATGCAAAATAGAGTGCAACGAGTTGTGGCGATATTCCACATGGGTGAGCGTTGAAGGTGGATTGATACGACAATCTTATGCAACACCTTACAGTCAATTCAAAACCAAGCAGCACGTCATCCACTGAGAAAACCGTACTAGATTGTCGTCTTCGTATAGCACGCTAATTTAATCTGCAGAAACTGGCGGCTCATGACGATGAGTCTATACAAAATCACTCAGCATTTAGCAATGGTAAGTATCAGAGCGTAGTAACACTATTGTTTGAAGAATTACCGTGTGAATGATTAAGTCTTCATTCTTGATGACAAAATCTACCGATACGTTCTGATGGTACGTCCCGATGCAATAGCGAATTTCTATACAAACCAATTCCTCTCCCATACTGGAGAGTATATGCGCGATGATCAAGCACACGCTTGCTTGGCCAGTGCAGCATCAGAAGATTCGCACAGCGAAGAGAAAACATACCAGTGTCTGTGAAGACAGACCAAGCACACCATACGAGTGTCCGCCATTTTATCTTGCCGTGGATACCGTGCTACATTCAGTAGAGCACTTCGATGCATCCCTGGGTGCCTGAAAGCTGTCTGAGATGACGTGCGTCCGTGCATCAGCTTACACTTGTTCGGTACACGCGTACAAACGAACGAGTTTGCCGGATTCCGAGATCGAGACAAGCTTCAAGGATTGTGCATGCGCTCATGGCTACTTTCTCGATGCTGAGGCAGCACGCTGTGTTCCATGGATGCTAGCAAATGCCAACACTTGTCACTTTTGGTGTCCTTGGCGCAATGGCCTTGCAGAGTAAGCCACATTGCAATGCCTATACGGACTCATAATGAAAGTTTCAACGAGAAGGATGCATTATCAGGTGAATGACTGAAGCTGAACGCTCGCTACTTTAAGTGGTAATCGTCGAGATTGGCTTACGAAGAAACAAAAACCAAACTTTTGACCAGCGCGTCAGCAGATATGAATAAACAGGCACAGAATTACCTTTTTCCTTATCAATGCGAAACTTTGAATGACTCCTACTTTTAATTGGGTAAACAAAAATAAGTTACAAGAACCAAAATAATTTACATGTACCACATAAAACCAAAACCACATGTAGTGTTTAAACTGTTTACACTCAAATCCACCATATATGTGAAATGCGGGGTATTTTGCGATTGTGCCCTAAATCGGCCTAGAAGCGGCCGAGAAATCTCAATTTTCCTTTTGTATGAAGGTGAGCGTGGAGAATAAACGAGTGGATATATATCGTAAAGAAGTTGCGTTGGATATATTTTGTTGTGAAGCCTAATGACTTGTTGGAAATACCCACGTTATTCATTGAAATAACGTCAAACCACGTAGCAAACCACCGAAATACACAACGGAAAGAATTGGGCCTGTCAGAACCCGTGACTCCAATCTCCACACGTGAAACGTAAGTAGTCAAACAAAAAGCAATAATACTCCACGCGATTAGCAAGCCGGTTAGTGCCTACTTGAGTGCAGTAAGAAAGTTTAGTCGCTCGTGGAAGTCGCGCCGGTCGTCAGTTAGTACGACGGCGCTGACTCTTATCCTAGTTTTATTTTTGCAAAAGTAAAAGTAATATATTATATAGTATTATTAAAGTTGACACAGAAAAACTTTATAAAACTATGTTAATATGCATCTTGGTGGTTTCGTATAAATTTAATCCATTTCCATAGTTCACCGAAAAGGACGTAAATTCCAACACTCCTTCCGCTACCGTCAACGCTGCATGTTTCGCATAGTTTCCAATGCAGTATCCATTTAACCATATGCAATCGAAAATAAAACCGTATCCGCTACGTCTTTTCAAATCATTTCAAACCAATCTGCCCTCACAGTTCATCAATCCTGGGTGCAGCTAAATTCTTTGTCAACTAGTCCGCGACAATGTCCACTGTGCCAACGTGTTCTGGATGCACTCGGCCCTTTTGCACGTAGTCCTTCAAAAACTTGAGTTTGACATCCACGTGTTTCGTGCTCGCTGCACTGTCCTCGCTTTGCAACTGTTTAATTGCAGCCATATTGTTAATTTTTCATACGATCGGTCTCGAAAAGCTCACGTATCCCCAATACTTCTTCTCCGCCTTTTGCTGCAGCCACAAATTCTGCCTCCGCCGTGGACAACGCAACCGTCCCTTGTTTTTTGCATTTCCAGCCGGCAATTATTCCATTGACAAAAATCACACTTGCACTTATTAGCCCTGTGCACTGCAAATGAGATATCTGGCCTCGTGCACCTGGAAATCCATAGCAGACTACCCAACAACGATTGAAAACTTTTCACACAGGATAAAGCTCCATTTGCCTTCGTAGGCAGTAATTCGTCGAGACTGTCTTCCATTTCCATTTCGACAATCGGTGTGCGAACTGCATTTGCGTCTTGTAGCCCATGTTTAAGTAACATCTCGTCAATTGTTAGTTTTTGGTCAATGGCATATCCATTTTTGGGTCTCCTTCCACTCGTATACCCAGGAATTTTTCCACGTTACCGAGATTTTTAGTTCCAAAATCTTCATTTCACCGAAAAATTCATCGATCAATGTTTCACACGTCGCTGTGACTAGCAAGTCATCGACATACACCACCACTAGAGTTTTATTATTTCCACAAAATGCACGTATCAGTCAAACACTGTATGAAGCCAAGTTCAACATAGTCTCACGCAAATGCTCGTACCAGAGCCTTCCAGCTTGTTTGATGTCATACAGATTTTTTCGTAGCTTCAAAATCAATTCTTTCTTCGAATGCACCCCAATTTTTTAGATTATCTTCCAAAATTTTCATCCCCTGTGGAATTTGCAGGTGTATTTCATATCCACTTTCTGTGCCTGCTTTAGGGTAGGAACTCGGCATATCCCAGCAGGCACATTCCGCACAAGCGACATTATCAGGATAATCTTCATGTTGTTTAGTTCCATCAATGTGGAGAATTTCACGAAATAGTCCTCTCCAAATATCGGTTTGTCGCCACGTGCGACCAATCTTGCCTTATATCGCTTCACTGTCCCGTCTGATTTTAACTTGGTCTTATAGACCCACTTTGTTGGTAATGATTTTCTTTCCTTTCCACTCGTTTTGCCAATTTCCATGTCCCCAAGTCATCCAGAGCACGCAATTCCGCTCGCTCGGCTTCTGTCCATTTCCCGGATTGGCTGGACGCATGTGCCTCGCGGAAATGTTTTAAATCAGGAAGAGCTGCAAAGTTCCCTTTTGTTTCATTTTCCACACTTGTTACAGCAAACGCAAACAATATATTAACTTCAGGAACTTCATTCACATTTTCATTTTGTTCTTGGTCTTCATTTGGGGTCGACACACATCTCAAACCTCCTTCCACAGATATGCCCTTCTTCTCGAAAGTCTTTGGTTTTTTTCTTCCTCGGCAGCAGCGGCTTTCGGAGTCTTCTTCACACTCCCGCTTGATTTTCGCGTTTCTTGTTTGTTGCTCCGAGAAAACGCGATTTTCTTGTTTCTATGAGTTGATATCTGCTCAGAAACACCTTCATTTGTTTCTTCTGCTTGTCCATCATAGTTTCTCTCATCATCGTCCGCTTTACCCTGAAGCTTCTTCACGACCATGTCATTAGATCGTTCGTCAAGTATCTCAATGTTCATCACGTGTAAGGGTGGTCGTCACCGCCCGATCCTTCAATTAAAGAACTTTGTAACCCTTTGTTTGGTCACTTTTTCCGAGAATTAATGCCCGTTCGGCATGTTTTCCTAGTGGTTTGTTTTTTTAATCCCTCCAAAACATACAGGGGGATCCAAAAACCCCAATGTCACCAACATCCACTCGTTTCTTCGTTAGTACTTGAATTGGTGGGACTCTTCCCGGGTTAGCTCTGGTTGGACTGCGGTTGAGTATGTAAGTTGCATACTCAGCCGCTTCCTTCCAATACATTAATGGCACGCCTGAGCCAAATACCATGCACAGACCATGTTATAATGGTTCGGTTCATTCGCTCCGCTTTTCCACGCCGGGGTTCCCGCTTCGGTAATTTGTCTCCGAACCCCCGTCCTTTCACAGAAAAAATCTAGGTTCTTGAATTCCCCACCTCCATCGGTGCGCAAAACGTGAATCCTGCAAATTAACTCGCCTTCGAACCATACAAGGAAGTGTTCAAACATTTTTGCCGCCCTATCCTTTGTAGGGGCGGCGAAGACACGCACATAGTTCGAAAAATGGTCTACAATGACCACCAGGAAACGATTTCCACGTCTATCGCGTGGAGTTATCGGGCCCTCGAGGTAACTGCAGAAAACTCCACCGATACCATCAATCGGTGCGTGCATGCCAGAATCACGCTTGGGTTGCTTCGTTCTTGAGATTTTCCCCTCAGCGCACGTCAAACCGTTTGGTCGCTTGTGGTCGATTAATACAATTCCCGACCTGGGGTCCTTTGCCATACGTTCAATCGTATCGTATGCAAGGTACCCTAGACGGGCATGGAAATTATACAGGCCTCCTTCCTGTGCATCATTTCCAGCCTCCTCATTTTGAACATTCATCACAATATCACGGAAGTCATTTCGAACGAAAACCACTTGACCTATTCGCATGCACCTTCGCCACAAAAATTTATCCATACCGTTCAACACGAAAACGTAACTTGTTTCCAATTTTAATTTCCATTCCATCATCTTTATCGTTTATGTAGCACCCTTTTTTCTTCAAACAACCCAGCGAAATCAAATTCTTCACTAGCTTGGGGGCGTAGTACACTTCACTCAAAACAATTGTTGTGCTTGACCAAGCTTGACCAAACTTCACTCAAAACAATTGTTGTGCTTGACCAAGCTTGACCAAGCACAACAATTGTTTTGAGTGAAGTGTACTACGCCCCCAAGCTAGCGAAGAATTTGATTTCGCTGAGTTGTTTGTCGCTTTTAAGTGTCACATTTCCAACTTGTGTGACGTCCAGCATTCCTCCGTTTGGCAACACCAGCGCATCACCACCACTGCATGCCTTAGAATCCTCGAGGAGACTTGGGACCCCGATTAGGTGTCGACTCGCACCACTATCCAGTATCCAGAACTCTTCATTTGTTTCTTTTGAAACTCTGGCATTTTCATTTGAATCATCCACTGTAGCGAGCACGAAACGACGTTCGGAGTGTGCGTCCGAACGTCCCTTCTTACCTGCCTTCTTAGCGTCATATTTTTTCGTTGGTTTGGGGCAATTCCGATGAATATGCCCCTCCTCTCCACAACCATATCACACCCTTCCATTTTTCCCATCATTTACTGCGTTTGCCGTAATTCTTGGGTGTCTTTTAAACTTTCGTTCGTCATCTTCGAGCTCTTCCGCCCATGCCACTAATTCCTGGGCATGCTGGATGTAGTCTTTGCCTCATGGGGTTATACCTCACCATGAGCGCGACTTTCAGATTCGGCACAGCAAACTTCACAATATTTTTAACAGTTAACTTGTCCGGCAATTCACTTTCTCGTGCCAGGGCCGCTAAGTAGAGAAGGTGTTCAGTCCAAGATCTCCTTGGATCCTTCTCTGCTGCAAACATGGCCGATGCTTGATGGTGCGAAATATTTATTTTAAACGCGTTGTTCATGTGCTCCAGCACCGTAATCAACGACGGGGAGCTTGCCCACCATGCGCCAATGTTTGTCTGGAAATACCTTAAGGCCATGCCTCCAAGGTGCTCACCCAACTTATTCACTTTAAGTCGCTCATTCCACTGGAAACCGGACGTCAGTTGCGCCACTTCTAAAGCCTCTAGGAACAGGTAGCCCATTGCCATTAAAATTTTGTATCGTGAGCTTGGTCAACTTTACGCCAAACGGCACGCCAACTTGCGGCACGTTTCCATTTCCAGCAGGCACACCTCCCGCTTGTGTCGGTTCTACGGGGAGGCCTGTCTACCCCATCGCAAAATTCCCGGGTACACCTTGGCCAATTCCATCGTCGCGACTTAAATCATCCAAGGTCATGCGACCGTCAAAAGGCCCGTAATTCCTTAGGCTGTCCCTAAATTCATTTGAGAAAATTGATTGACCTAGCTCTCTCATGCGAGCCTGCTCGTTCTCCATTTTTTCTTGAGCCTCTTGTCAACTTTTTGCATGAACTCCATCATTCCATTCATGGCTTCCACCATGCGATTTTCGTCTCCACTTGCCATAATCGCCGTAAAATACGCGCGCGATTCAATCATTTCAATTAAGCGGAAAACACCAGACACAATTTCCCTTTTGATCTAGGGACTTTTACTCACCGCAATTAACTTAAAGCAGTGCAAGATTCGAGCTTAAGAGACCCGTCAAATTTGGGCTCATAACCTGTTGGAAATACCCACGTAATTCCATTGAAATAACGTCAAACCACGTAGCAAACCACCGAAAAACACAACGGAAAGAATTGGGCCTGTCAGAACCCGTGACTCCAATCTCCACACGTGAAACGTAAGTAGTCAAACAAAAAGCAATAATACTCCACGCGATTAGCAAGCCGGTTAGTGCCTACTTGAGTGCAGTAAGAAAGTTTAGTCGCTCGTGGAAGTCGCGCCGGTCGTCAGTTAGTACGACGGCGCTGACTCTTATCCTAGTTTTATTTTTGCAAAAGTAAAAGTAATATATTATATAGTATTATTAAAGTTGACACAGAAAAACTTTATAAAACTATGTTAATATGCATCTTGGTGGTTTCGTATAAATTTAATCCATTTCCATAGTTCACCGAAAAGGACGTAAATTCCAACACTCCTTCCGCTACCGTCAACGCTGCATGTTTCGCATAGTTTCCAATGCAGTATCCATTTAACCATATGCAATCGAAAATAAAACCGTATCCGCTACGTCTTTTCAAATCATTTCAAACCAATCTGCCCTCACAGTTCATCAATCCTGGGTGCAGCTAAATTCTTTGTCAACTAGTCCGCGACAATGTCCACTGTGCCAACGTGTTCTGGATGCACTCGGCCCTTTTGCACGTAGTCCTTCAAAAACTTGAGTTTGACATCCACGTGTTTCGTGCTCGCTGCACTGTCCTCGCTTTGCAACTGTTTAATTGCAGCCATATTGTTAATTTTTCATACGATCGGTCTCGAAAAGCTCACGTATCCCCAATACTTCTTCTCCGCCTTTTGCTGCAGCCACAAATTCTGCCTCCGCCGTGGACAACGCAACCGTCCCTTGTTTTTTGCATTTCCAGCCGGCAATTATTCCATTGACAAAAATCACACTTGCACTTATTAGCCCTGTGCACTGCAAATGAGATATCTGGCCTCGTGCACCTGGAAATCCATAGCAGACTACCCAACAACGATTGAAAACTTTTCACACAGGATAAAGCTCCATTTGCCTTCGTAGGCAGTAATTCGTCGAGACTGTCTTCCATTTCCATTTCGACAATCGGTGTGCGAACTGCATTTGCGTCTTGTAGCCCATGTTTAAGTAACATCTCGTCAATTGTTAGTTTTTGGTCAATGGCATATCCATTTTTGGGTCTCCTTCCACTCGTATACCCAGGAATTTTTCCACGTTACCGAGATTTTTAGTTCCAAAATCTTCATTTCACCGAAAAATTCATCGATCAATGTTTCACACGTCGCTGTGACTAGCAAGTCATCGACATACACCACCACTAGAGTTTTATTATTTCCACAAAATGCACGTATCAGTCAAACACTGTATGAAGCCAAGTTCAACATAGTCTCACGCAAATGCTCGTACCAGAGCCTTCCAGCTTGTTTGATGTCATACAGATTTTTTCGTAGCTTCAAAATCAATTCTTTCTTCGAATGCACCCCAATTTTTTAGATTATCTTCCAAAATTTTCATCCCCTGTGGAATTTGCAGGTGTATTTCATATCCACTTTCTGTGCCTGCTTTAGGGTAGGAACTCGGCATATCCCAGCAGGCACATTCCGCACAAGCGACATTATCAGGATAATCTTCATGTTGTTTAGTTCCATCAATGTGGAGAATTTCACGAAATAGTCCTCTCCAAATATCGGTTTGTCGCCACGTGCGACCAATCTTGCCTTATATCGCTTCACTGTCCCGTCTGATTTTAACTTGGTCTTATAGACCCACTTTGTTGGTAATGATTTTCTTTCCTTTCCACTCGTTTTGCCAATTTCCATGTCCCCAAGTCATCCAGAGCACGCAATTCCGCTCGCTCGGCTTCTGTCCATTTCCCGGATTGGCTGGACGCATGTGCCTCGCGGAAATGTTTTAAATCAGGAAGAGCTGCAAAGTTCCCTTTTGTTTCATTTTCCACACTTGTTACAGCAAACGCAAACAATATATTAACTTCAGGAACTTCATTCACATTTTCATTTTGTTCTTGGTCTTCATTTGGGGTCGACACACATCTCAAACCTCCTTCCACAGATATGCCCTTCTTCTCGAAAGTCTTTGGTTTTTTTCTTCCTCGGCAGCAGCGGCTTTCGGAGTCTTCTTCACACTCCCGCTTGATTTTCGCGTTTCTTGTTTGTTGCTCCGAGAAAACGCGATTTTCTTGTTTCTATGAGTTGATATCTGCTCAGAAACACCTTCATTTGTTTCTTCTGCTTGTCCATCATAGTTTCTCTCATCATCGTCCGCTTTACCCTGAAGCTTCTTCACGACCATGTCATTAGATCGTTCGTCAAGTATCTCAATGTTCATCACGTGTAAGGGTGGTCGTCACCGCCCGATCCTTCAATTAAAGAACTTTGTAACCCTTTGTTTGGTCACTTTTTCCGAGAATTAATGCCCGTTCGGCATGTTTTCCTAGTGGTTTGTTTTTTTAATCCCTCCAAAACATACAGGGGGATCCAAAAACCCCAATGTCACCAACATCCACTCGTTTCTTCGTTAGTACTTGAATTGGTGGGACTCTTCCCGGGTTAGCTCTGGTTGGACTGCGGTTGAGTATGTAAGTTGCATACTCAGCCGCTTCCTTCCAATACATTAATGGCACGCCTGAGCCAAATACCATGCACAGACCATGTTATAATGGTTCGGTTCATTCGCTCCGCTTTTCCACGCCGGGGTTCCCGCTTCGGTAATTTGTCTCCGAACCCCCGTCCTTTCACAGAAAAAATCTAGGTTCTTGAATTCCCCACCTCCATCGGTGCGCAAAACGTGAATCCTGCAAATTAACTCGCCTTCGAACCATACAAGGAAGTGTTCAAACATTTTTGCCGCCCTATCCTTTGTAGGGGCGGCGAAGACACGCACATAGTTCGAAAAATGGTCTACAATGACCACCAGGAAACGATTTCCACGTCTATCGCGTGGAGTTATCGGGCCCTCGAGGTAACTGCAGAAAACTCCACCGATACCATCAATCGGTGCGTGCATGCCAGAATCACGCTTGGGTTGCTTCGTTCTTGAGATTTTCCCCTCAGCGCACGTCAAACCGTTTGGTCGCTTGTGGTCGATTAATACAATTCCCGACCTGGGGTCCTTTGCCATACGTTCAATCGTATCGTATGCAAGGTACCCTAGACGGGCATGGAAATTATACAGGCCTCCTTCCTGTGCATCATTTCCAGCCTCCTCATTTTGAACATTCATCACAATATCACGGAAGTCATTTCGAACGAAAACCACTTGACCTATTCGCATGCACCTTCGCCACAAAAATTTATCCATACCGTTCAACACGAAAACGTAACTTGTTTCCAATTTTAATTTCCATTCCATCATCTTTATCGTTTATGTAGCACCCTTTTTTCTTCAAACAACCCAGCGAAATCAAATTCTTCACTAGCTTGGGGGCGTAGTACACTTCACTCAAAACAATTGTTGTGCTTGACCAAGCTTGACCAAACTTCACTCAAAACAATTGTTGTGCTTGACCAAGCTTGACCAAGCACAACAATTGTTTTGAGTGAAGTGTACTACGCCCCCAAGCTAGCGAAGAATTTGATTTCGCTGAGTTGTTTGTCGCTTTTAAGTGTCACATTTCCAACTTGTGTGACGTCCAGCATTCCTCCGTTTGGCAACACCAGCGCATCACCACCACTGCATGCCTTAGAATCCTCGAGGAGACTTGGGACCCCGATTAGGTGTCGACTCGCACCACTATCCAGTATCCAGAACTCTTCATTTGTTTCTTTTGAAACTCTGGCATTTTCATTTGAATCATCCACTGTAGCGAGCACGAAACGACGTTCGGAGTGTGCGTCCGAACGTCCCTTCTTACCTGCCTTCTTAGCGTCATATTTTTTCGTTGGTTTGGGGCAATTCCGATGAATATGCCCCTCCTCTCCACAACCATATCACACCCTTCCATTTTTCCCATCATTTACTGCGTTTGCCGTAATTCTTGGGTGTCTTTTAAACTTTCGTTCGTCATCTTCGAGCTCTTCCGCCCATGCCACTAATTCCTGGGCATGCTGGATGTAGTCTTTGCCTCATGGGGTTATACCTCACCATGAGCGCGACTTTCAGATTCGGCACAGCAAACTTCACAATATTTTTAACAGTTAACTTGTCCGGCAATTCACTTTCTCGTGCCAGGGCCGCTAAGTAGAGAAGGTGTTCAGTCCAAGATCTCCTTGGATCCTTCTCTGCTGCAAACATGGCCGATGCTTGATGGTGCGAAATATTTATTTTAAACGCGTTGTTCATGTGCTCCAGCACCGTAATCAACGACGGGGAGCTTGCCCACCATGCGCCAATGTTTGTCTGGAAATACCTTAAGGCCATGCCTCCAAGGTGCTCACCCAACTTATTCACTTTAAGTCGCTCATTCCACTGGAAACCGGACGTCAGTTGCGCCACTTCTAAAGCCTCTAGGAACAGGTAGCCCATTGCCATTAAAATTTTGTATCGTGAGCTTGGTCAACTTTACGCCAAACGGCACGCCAACTTGCGGCACGTTTCCATTTCCAGCAGGCACACCTCCCGCTTGTGTCGGTTCTACGGGGAGGCCTGTCTACCCCATCGCAAAATTCCCGGGTACACCTTGGCCAATTCCATCGTCGCGACTTAAATCATCCAAGGTCATGCGACCGTCAAAAGGCCCGTAATTCCTTAGGCTGTCCCTAAATTCATTTGAGAAAATTGATTGACCTAGCTCTCTCATGCGAGCCTGCTCGTTCTCCATTTTTTCTTGAGCCTCTTGTCAACTTTTTGCATGAACTCCATCATTCCATTCATGGCTTCCACCATGCGATTTTCGTCTCCACTTGCCATAATCGCCGTAAAATACGCGCGCGATTCAATCATTTCAATTAAGCGGAAAACACCAGACACAATTTCCCTTTTGATCTAGGGACTTTTACTCACCGCAATTAACTTAAAGCAGTGCAAGATTCGAGCTTAAGAGACCCGTCAAATTTGGGCTCATAACCTGTTGGAAATACCCACGTAATTCCATTGAAATAACGTCAAACCACGTAGCAAACCACCGAAAAACACAACGGAAAGAATTGGGCCTGTCAGAACCCGTGACTCCAATCTCCACACGTGAAACGTAAGTAGTCAAACAAAAAGCAATAATACTCCACGCGATTAGCAAGCCGGTTAGTGCCTACTTGAGTGCAGTAAGAAAGTTTAGTCGCTCGTGGAAGTCGCGCCGGTCGTCAGTTAGTACGACGGCGCTGACTCTTATCCTAGTTTTATTTTTGCAAAAGTAAAAGTAATATATTATATAGTATTATTAAAGTTGACACAGAAAAACTTTATAAAACTATGTTAATATGCATCTTGGTGGTTTCGTATAAATTTAATCCATTTCCATAGTTCACCGAAAAGGACGTAAATTCCAACACTCCTTCCGCTACCGTCAACGCTGCATGTTTCGCATAGTTTCCAATGCAGTATCCATTTAACCATATGCAATCGAAAATAAAACCGTATCCGCTACGTCTTTTCAAATCATTTCAAACCAATCTGCCCTCACAGTTCATCAATCCTGGGTGCAGCTAAATTCTTTGTCAACTAGTCCGCGACAATGTCCACTGTGCCAACGTGTTCTGGATGCACTCGGCCCTTTTGCACGTAGTCCTTCAAAAACTTGAGTTTGACATCCACGTGTTTCGTGCTCGCTGCACTGTCCTCGCTTTGCAACTGTTTAATTGCAGCCATATTGTTAATTTTTCATACGATCGGTCTCGAAAAGCTCACGTATCCCCAATACTTCTTCTCCGCCTTTTGCTGCAGCCACAAATTCTGCCTCCGCCGTGGACAACGCAACCGTCCCTTGTTTTTTGCATTTCCAGCCGGCAATTATTCCATTGACAAAAATCACACTTGCACTTATTAGCCCTGTGCACTGCAAATGAGATATCTGGCCTCGTGCACCTGGAAATCCATAGCAGACTACCCAACAACGATTGAAAACTTTTCACACAGGATAAAGCTCCATTTGCCTTCGTAGGCAGTAATTCGTCGAGACTGTCTTCCATTTCCATTTCGACAATCGGTGTGCGAACTGCATTTGCGTCTTGTAGCCCATGTTTAAGTAACATCTCGTCAATTGTTAGTTTTTGGTCAATGGCATATCCATTTTTGGGTCTCCTTCCACTCGTATACCCAGGAATTTTTCCACGTTACCGAGATTTTTAGTTCCAAAATCTTCATTTCACCGAAAAATTCATCGATCAATGTTTCACACGTCGCTGTGACTAGCAAGTCATCGACATACACCACCACTAGAGTTTTATTATTTCCACAAAATGCACGTATCAGTCAAACACTGTATGAAGCCAAGTTCAACATAGTCTCACGCAAATGCTCGTACCAGAGCCTTCCAGCTTGTTTGATGTCATACAGATTTTTTCGTAGCTTCAAAATCAATTCTTTCTTCGAATGCACCCCAATTTTTTAGATTATCTTCCAAAATTTTCATCCCCTGTGGAATTTGCAGGTGTATTTCATATCCACTTTCTGTGCCTGCTTTAGGGTAGGAACTCGGCATATCCCAGCAGGCACATTCCGCACAAGCGACATTATCAGGATAATCTTCATGTTGTTTAGTTCCATCAATGTGGAGAATTTCACGAAATAGTCCTCTCCAAATATCGGTTTGTCGCCACGTGCGACCAATCTTGCCTTATATCGCTTCACTGTCCCGTCTGATTTTAACTTGGTCTTATAGACCCACTTTGTTGGTAATGATTTTCTTTCCTTTCCACTCGTTTTGCCAATTTCCATGTCCCCAAGTCATCCAGAGCACGCAATTCCGCTCGCTCGGCTTCTGTCCATTTCCCGGATTGGCTGGACGCATGTGCCTCGCGGAAATGTTTTAAATCAGGAAGAGCTGCAAAGTTCCCTTTTGTTTCATTTTCCACACTTGTTACAGCAAACGCAAACAATATATTAACTTCAGGAACTTCATTCACATTTTCATTTTGTTCTTGGTCTTCATTTGGGGTCGACACACATCTCAAACCTCCTTCCACAGATATGCCCTTCTTCTCGAAAGTCTTTGGTTTTTTTCTTCCTCGGCAGCAGCGGCTTTCGGAGTCTTCTTCACACTCCCGCTTGATTTTCGCGTTTCTTGTTTGTTGCTCCGAGAAAACGCGATTTTCTTGTTTCTATGAGTTGATATCTGCTCAGAAACACCTTCATTTGTTTCTTCTGCTTGTCCATCATAGTTTCTCTCATCATCGTCCGCTTTACCCTGAAGCTTCTTCACGACCATGTCATTAGATCGTTCGTCAAGTATCTCAATGTTCATCACGTGTAAGGGTGGTCGTCACCGCCCGATCCTTCAATTAAAGAACTTTGTAACCCTTTGTTTGGTCACTTTTTCCGAGAATTAATGCCCGTTCGGCATGTTTTCCTAGTGGTTTGTTTTTTTAATCCCTCCAAAACATACAGGGGGATCCAAAAACCCCAATGTCACCAACATCCACTCGTTTCTTCGTTAGTACTTGAATTGGTGGGACTCTTCCCGGGTTAGCTCTGGTTGGACTGCGGTTGAGTATGTAAGTTGCATACTCAGCCGCTTCCTTCCAATACATTAATGGCACGCCTGAGCCAAATACCATGCACAGACCATGTTATAATGGTTCGGTTCATTCGCTCCGCTTTTCCACGCCGGGGTTCCCGCTTCGGTAATTTGTCTCCGAACCCCCGTCCTTTCACAGAAAAAATCTAGGTTCTTGAATTCCCCACCTCCATCGGTGCGCAAAACGTGAATCCTGCAAATTAACTCGCCTTCGAACCATACAAGGAAGTGTTCAAACATTTTTGCCGCCCTATCCTTTGTAGGGGCGGCGAAGACACGCACATAGTTCGAAAAATGGTCTACAATGACCACCAGGAAACGATTTCCACGTCTATCGCGTGGAGTTATCGGGCCCTCGAGGTAACTGCAGAAAACTCCACCGATACCATCAATCGGTGCGTGCATGCCAGAATCACGCTTGGGTTGCTTCGTTCTTGAGATTTTCCCCTCAGCGCACGTCAAACCGTTTGGTCGCTTGTGGTCGATTAATACAATTCCCGACCTGGGGTCCTTTGCCATACGTTCAATCGTATCGTATGCAAGGTACCCTAGACGGGCATGGAAATTATACAGGCCTCCTTCCTGTGCATCATTTCCAGCCTCCTCATTTTGAACATTCATCACAATATCACGGAAGTCATTTCGAACGAAAACCACTTGACCTATTCGCATGCACCTTCGCCACAAAAATTTATCCATACCGTTCAACACGAAAACGTAACTTGTTTCCAATTTTAATTTCCATTCCATCATCTTTATCGTTTATGTAGCACCCTTTTTTCTTCAAACAACCCAGCGAAATCAAATTCTTCACTAGCTTGGGGGCGTAGTACACTTCACTCAAAACAATTGTTGTGCTTGACCAAGCTTGACCAAACTTCACTCAAAACAATTGTTGTGCTTGACCAAGCTTGACCAAGCACAACAATTGTTTTGAGTGAAGTGTACTACGCCCCCAAGCTAGCGAAGAATTTGATTTCGCTGAGTTGTTTGTCGCTTTTAAGTGTCACATTTCCAACTTGTGTGACGTCCAGCATTCCTCCGTTTGGCAACACCAGCGCATCACCACCACTGCATGCCTTAGAATCCTCGAGGAGACTTGGGACCCCGATTAGGTGTCGACTCGCACCACTATCCAGTATCCAGAACTCTTCATTTGTTTCTTTTGAAACTCTGGCATTTTCATTTGAATCATCCACTGTAGCGAGCACGAAACGACGTTCGGAGTGTGCGTCCGAACGTCCCTTCTTACCTGCCTTCTTAGCGTCATATTTTTTCGTTGGTTTGGGGCAATTCCGATGAATATGCCCCTCCTCTCCACAACCATATCACACCCTTCCATTTTTCCCATCATTTACTGCGTTTGCCGTAATTCTTGGGTGTCTTTTAAACTTTCGTTCGTCATCTTCGAGCTCTTCCGCCCATGCCACTAATTCCTGGGCATGCTGGATGTAGTCTTTGCCTCATGGGGTTATACCTCACCATGAGCGCGACTTTCAGATTCGGCACAGCAAACTTCACAATATTTTTAACAGTTAACTTGTCCGGCAATTCACTTTCTCGTGCCAGGGCCGCTAAGTAGAGAAGGTGTTCAGTCCAAGATCTCCTTGGATCCTTCTCTGCTGCAAACATGGCCGATGCTTGATGGTGCGAAATATTTATTTTAAACGCGTTGTTCATGTGCTCCAGCACCGTAATCAACGACGGGGAGCTTGCCCACCATGCGCCAATGTTTGTCTGGAAATACCTTAAGGCCATGCCTCCAAGGTGCTCACCCAACTTATTCACTTTAAGTCGCTCATTCCACTGGAAACCGGACGTCAGTTGCGCCACTTCTAAAGCCTCTAGGAACAGGTAGCCCATTGCCATTAAAATTTTGTATCGTGAGCTTGGTCAACTTTACGCCAAACGGCACGCCAACTTGCGGCACGTTTCCATTTCCAGCAGGCACACCTCCCGCTTGTGTCGGTTCTACGGGGAGGCCTGTCTACCCCATCGCAAAATTCCCGGGTACACCTTGGCCAATTCCATCGTCGCGACTTAAATCATCCAAGGTCATGCGACCGTCAAAAGGCCCGTAATTCCTTAGGCTGTCCCTAAATTCATTTGAGAAAATTGATTGACCTAGCTCTCTCATGCGAGCCTGCTCGTTCTCCATTTTTTCTTGAGCCTCTTGTCAACTTTTTGCATGAACTCCATCATTCCATTCATGGCTTCCACCATGCGATTTTCGTCTCCACTTGCCATAATCGCCGTAAAATACGCGCGCGATTCAATCATTTCAATTAAGCGGAAAACACCAGACACAATTTCCCTTTTGATCTAGGGACTTTTACTCACCGCAATTAACTTAAAGCAGTGCAAGATTCGAGCTTAAGAGACCCGTCAAATTTGGGCTCATAACCTGTTGGAAATACCCACGTAATTCCATTGAAATAACGTCAAACCACGTAGCAAACCACCGAAAAACACAACGGAAAGAATTGGGCCTGTCAGAACCCGTGACTCCAATCTCCACACGTGAAACGTAAGTAGTCAAACAAAAAGCAATAATACTCCACGCGATTAGCAAGCCGGTTAGTGCCTACTTGAGTGCAGTAAGAAAGTTTAGTCGCTCGTGGAAGTCGCGCCGGTCGTCAGTTAGTACGACGGCGCTGACTCCTATCCTAGTTTTGTTTTTGCAAAAGTAAAAGTAATATATTAGGGGGTTTCAGACATCCGATTTTTCAAGCAGAAATTGGTCAAAAGATCGAGCGAATTTCCACTTCAGCGCTCTGGATTCTGTCATGGACAAAAATGGGAATTGATTTATCATCAAATTTCTGTCCCCTGTGTATTTGCATATATTTCTCTAAGTACGATTTGCACCACTTAAAATACAATACGTGCACCCACTGTGATATCCAATCTACCTCTCTAAAACGCCTGAATGTTATTTACAGGTTTTTGAAAATCCAGTCGCTAAGAAATTCCAGCCCAGAAAATCGGTCTCTCGCGGTCGATTTCTTGCCCGATTTCTTGACTAATTTCTTGTTGAGATTTCAGTGAAAAAATCAGATGTCTGAAACCCCCTATTATATAGTAACGTAATTCATCAGATTTTTTATGGTGGGTCATCAGTTTATAGCGGAAAAATTCTCGATAACCAATCAGAAACACGATATTCAAAATACACTCCAACCACTGGCTGGCTTTTCACAGCATCAGTTTATGGCACCCGACGAGCAAATCACACGACGCTTGCGCAAAAAAACAGTCCACTGATATTTCTCTCAAAATAACTAAAATATTATGGGCGCTGATAGCTGGACCATACCCTTTTGATAAATGGACCACACCCCCAGATCTGACCAATCAGCGCCCTTTAAATAACTAGTAATATCTTCCAATCACATTCTTTGCGCTGACACATCATCCCAAAGAGCAATTAATAATATCTCCAGCTCGCCATTCGAGGAGACAAAGAGCTTGACACGTTGATTAAAGCTACCATCGCCGGCGGCGGTGTTATCCCGCACATTCACAAGAACCTCATTAACAAACAAAACAAGAAGCGGATGCCGTTGTAGAGACAGCAAGGACTCGTCCTTCAGCGACCATGGTCTGTGGTGTAATTTTTTAGCCGTTAGGTAAATTTACCTTATTGTTTCTTTCCGTATTTAACAGTCAGGTATCGGTGGCAAAGGCTGCAAAGGAGGGAAAGGCGGTAAAGGTGTCACGACCAAGCGAGCGCCGCAGTCTCGATCGCAGCGTGCTGGTCTTCAGGTTAGTAGACTAACGAACTGAGCACGTGAGAACGATGACTACATGCTAACGCTTTGCATCACCCAGTTCCCTGTGGGACGTATCCATCGATTCTTAAAGAAACGTGTAGCTAATAACCAGCGAGTTGGTGCCACTGCAGCTGTGTACGCCGCTGCCATCATGGAGTACTTAACGGCCGAGGTGCTAGAGCTCGCGGCAACGCATCCAAGGACCTCAAAGTGAAACGTATTACACCGCGCCGACGTATGGAATTTTCTATAAAGTTTAATACCAAGAATTGAAAAAATGTGTCATATACCACATATGCCCATGGAAAACATGGATCATAAATGCATCTTTCAAAGAAGCAATTTGCGGTCTGGCGTTCCATAGTTATCTCTATATAGTACTTCCCAGGAAAAATGCTTTCCGCTTTCAACAATATTACCGCCCTGGATTTTTGTATGAGAGTTATCATTTCTTCAATATTAATAACTGCTAAAACTCGTCAAAGAATTGGCGATTGAATGGAGTGGAAACACTCGAAGATCAGACTTGGTCAGAAATTAAAAGGCTTAGCTTTAGCTAATTTTGTGTAGCTTTTTGAGGTAGAGGAACAAATTTCATTACACTTTATCACCTACGACTCACATAATAATTATGTGAAGCACCACCAATGGCAAACTATCGAGCCACAGCATACGCTACGTCTGTAGGAGTGCGCTGGCTGTCGAACTGCTCGAGTTGTTTGGCTCTAAGTTTCTTTTCGACGCAAAATGGTTGAATACGTCTCATTATACTCTAAAATTCAACCAAGTTGGTTGGCCCCGAAACCTCCTGGAGCAGCGTACCACTCGACCACGGTCGGGTATTTTTCAACGCAAAATGGTCTCTATGATACGCAGAATTTGACCCTAGGTTAAATTAGCATCCCAAAGAGCAATCTAACAAAACGAAACGAGTAAGATTGCAAAATACGAGCACATGTTGGCCAACATGACGAGACGTGTCATCTCGACTCTCTCTAAGAATGGAATCTCCACGAGGTAGTTGACAATATCCGAGTCCACGATCGACCCCATCAAGTACAATTTCTCGGGAGCTGTCATGAAACTGATACCACCTTCATTCCGCTTTCCAGAAAACCGAGCCGTATTTTTCATACCGACAGAGTGCACCGTGGCTCGAGCTTTTAAGCGAGCAAACTCTTCAAAGTTCAACTTAAGGAGCGTACAACCTGTAAACGGGTCAGCGGTAGTACGACAGAACTCAAGCAATGCCGCGAGTTTCTTTCGCGCTCCTCCTTGCATTGTCTGTCGTGTGTCGTCTTTGTCGTTTCTCAACATCTTTGCCACCAATTATTCTCTGGCAACGTACGAGATGTAATCACCAGGTTGACGTTGACAAAGGAACTCCGATACATGATGTTTCTTCGTACTTGAAGTCGGTAGCAGTATACTAATACCCACAGATCCTTTCGCCACGACGTAAAAGTGACAAGCCCCATCACTCTTGATCAGTGCACCTTTGGCATATTTGATCACGTGAAAACACTTGGCCAAGTCGTGCAACAAACGATCGTCCATCATCTGCATGAAAGGCACTTTCTTCAGAGTATCCAGCACTAATTTGCTGTTCTCGCCACGT
>MIQA02004384.1:0-42634 GCA_001887855.2 Sclerospora graminicola | reverse complement strand
TATATTCACTCTTAAACTTACCTTCTAGCACACAAGTAGCCTTAAGTATATATATTAATATGTATAGCTTAATTGATAGATTAATTAGTCTTTATTAACGTTTATCTAAGGTAAACTAAGGAGGACCAAATTTACATTTGGTCCTACTAAATTGCACGCTTCCTCACTGCAATTTTACAGTGTAAGCCGCGTAACAGTTGCCCTTTTACACCTGTGGTCTGGGAGCAAAGTATAACAGCAGATGACAGCGTTAATTGGTCGTATGCAACCATGATAGCATTACAGTAGAGAATTGTTGGTAACTTAGTTTAATTGATTTGGATAATTCTTTTCTTAGATTGGCATCCTCGTTTCTTTCAAATGCACATGTGGTCATTATACGTCGAGAATCTAAAGTACAATGTTTTGCCACCATATATGTCGTGAAATCAGTTCGATTTAATTGGACCAAGTCCGATTGGGTGCCCAAATCAATTTTAGGCGGTGCCCTTAGTGTTTCCCTAAGGTAAACCGCCAATTTGGGGCCTCCTGCCAATTTGAGGCCGCTCCTGGTTTTGCCCAATAAGCGCTGACAAAAAAATGTCAGCGTACCAATTAGTAAAAAATGACAGCGTACCGATTGGTAGATTTGTTTTTGGTTACCGGTATATTAAAAGGGGTAGGTGTGGTAAAGGTGATACAAAAACTCATATAAAAAAGCGGCCCCAAATTGGCATTTCGTACTTTTGCGAGACCCGAACAGAAAGAGTTAATATTTTTGATGCATTAGCCCATTAGCGATAAATTACGGCTATAAAAAATCCTGATTAGTTGGACTTTTACCCAATATATTTTTGCGACAGATTATACCTAGGTAAAAAATTATGACTACAACACTGTACAGAAATTAAAGAAGGCCCCAAATCGGCAGTTTACCTTACTTAGTACATACCTAACCGTGGTCGAGTGGTACGCTGGTCACTACGGGACCAGGAGGTCCCGGCTTCGATCCCGGGGCCAACCAACTTGGTTGTGTTGTAAGTATAATGAGACGAATTCAACCACCTACTACCATTCTTGATAACGGTATCATTTCATTTGCTATTTTTCGGTCCGTTCACACAACATTATCCGCAATTCCATAACATACACCAATCCATATAACAACACTTTCTCCATGCTTCGGCAACACACATTTCATCACATGTTACACACTTTTCATGCTTCGGCGACACACATTTAAGATTGTTTCATCACATGTTCTTATATCCATGCTTCGGCGGCACATATTTAAGGCCGTTTCATCACATTTAGCAATCACGACAATCACAACCAGTATTTGCTCCAATCATATCATTGTAATCTTAAAATTACATCCTCCACTTTCAATTGCATCATTCACAACGCCTTCTACAGCCTCACTCCTTGTGTATGTCAGCTCAGTATGTTTAGTCATCTTCTGAGTAGTCTACTTGTAATTCACGAAGACAACCAAAGTTACATTAAACCATAATTGCCTTCATGAATTATTGTTAAATAATACTGAATTGCACGGTAAATCTAAGCATATCGATATACGCTATCACTTTGTGTAGGAAAAGTAGAACAACAACAGTTCACTATTACGTATTGCAATACAAAGGACATGATACATTTTTACCAAGGTACTTCCAAAGCGTCAATTCCTATTCTGTTTGATAGTGCAGCCAACTCGGGCCCCGACTCTTTCTGCTCACAACCAACTTGGATCCGTGGTATGCATGTTTTCTTGATCTTGCGTCATGTGGCTCTTCCAATATTACCATCATACGCTGTTTGCTTTTTCTTGAATCTCTTCTTTTCTCTCACCTGGTCCACCCCCATGTAATCATCTTTTTATCTCACCCTGCCTTTCCATCATTCCTCCATGTTATGTTCAAGTCGCCCCATGAACTATCTTCTGCAGACATCACACTAAGCCATAACATTTTGAATTTTGGAATACATACCCCGCCAATAATATGGGAAACATTATTCTGACCCCTCGAGTTCATACGTTGACCCCCCATTTACAAAAAGGACGCAGCATTTCTAAGATTTCTAAAATAATGTTACAGTATGTTACCGGTACTAGGTAATTATTATTGAAGGCGGTGCACACCCCTTTTTGCTACACCCCATATACCATAAAGTAGGTACAACATATGAAGTCATATCTACGCACAATAGGACCGTCATTTTTAGCCGTCAAAAGAGAGTGCAACGATTCAAACGCTGACAATATCTTCTCTGCATTGACCTGCATCAGGCTAATTTTTGTTGCTTATCAGGCATTCAAATGATAGATTAAAGGTGTGTCGTCACCAGAGCTGCGAGGGCTATCAAGTAATCAATTAAGGAACGTTAAAACTCTAAAGATGCTGCTCTTTTCTCAATATCTGCTTTTTATGGAGTCGATATGCTTTAATGCTTCCATTTTACCTGTAAATTGTTTGAGCCTCTTCTGTAATAGACTACAATCCTCTAAGATTGAGCTTAGATGTTGTTCAACTGCAAGAAGAAACATTTATTTGAAACAATGAACTATTTTATGCTCGTTATGTAGTTTGTTGATAATAGGTTGCTGGATCCATCTGGAAAATATTTTTTTAACACGGACGACCTAGACCTATAGCTTAAACAATTGGTCCGGGCAATTAATTGAAATAGAAAAATAGTGTTCCGAATATGAACAGAAATGATGATAGGCTGTCAAGGAATAATAACTTCTGTAACGCTGAGTCATATTTTGAACAGCACGCAATTAGTAATGCACAGACTAGTAACAACGCTAGAGTCTGCCTACATCTATATTGATGCAATTCTAATGCCAGTTATGAAAGGCTTATTTATAAGTCTTTGATAACTGGCATTAAATTTCAACTTGTTTTTATTAAAAAATGTTCTCGCTTCTTTGGGTCTCTTCGTATACATCCGCATAAGAGTTTCATTGAGGTCATTTGTAGTCAGGAGGGCAAGCTGCTTTTCTCCGGTTCTGATGCACAAACCATCCTTTAAATCCAATGTAACCCCGGCTTTTACCATAAAATCGGTGCCCAGAATCATTAATGATCGAGATTTTAAATCGAATACAACAACCCCCTCATATTGAGATATCACTACAAGCACATACCCCCTTTAAAACGATTTTATGTGTCTTACCAAATTTACACGATTTCGAAAAAGCCGCGCACCTAAAAACCAATGCAGTACGCACGCCTCACCAACCAGCAGAAGCAACAGCTCCACGCCCAATCTTTCATTTTAGTGCGCTTCGATCATATTTACCAATGAAAAAATGACTCAGGGATCTCTTACATTGCATACCTTGAGATGAGTCAACACCAGCTCTGTAAGTGGACGCTTGTCACGCTCAAGCTCTCAGTTCCACTCTTCACAATGACAACTTACCGTGTGCTCAAATCACCAGAAGACTTCAGCATGCATCCGTTGCACAAGTCAAACCGACGAATTTCGCCGCATCAAATGAAGGGTTGCTGAGGTGGGTTTGCGAGTGTGAGAAATGGAAGCTTCTAATCGTCACAGGTGCAACGATATGCAAGAAAGCACACGCAAGTCGAGAGCGACTGATAGCTGAGGCGGCACCCTCAACTCTTGATGGTCTGTCGGCTTTGAAGTTCTCAAACGACTGGCTGAGTCGCTTTCAGAAGCGCTACGGGATTTTTTCCCAATATCGCGCACAGAGAAGCTGCCTCAGTCAGGTTTTCAGATGTAGAACAAGGCCGTCGATACCCTCGACGTATCGCAAGTAGCTATGCGCGTTGCGATGTGTTTAGCATAGACAAAACGGCGTACTTTCTACTGCATAGCATGAAGAAATGCCCTAAATCTCATCGGCTCTTTACAAAGCGGTAACACTGTTATAGAAAGAAATCGCAAAAAATCATATCCATCAAGTGAATCAAAGCGCTTACTGCTCTATACGTTATCGAAAAGATTTGCAACTACCACCTAGAAACTATATCACTCCATCAACTCTTTGTCGGAATTCGTTCCATAATATCTTTTGTATAATTTCAGACAAAACTGGCATCCGTGGAATATGTGCCATGGTCCGCTTTGCGCTTGGTGATCTACCCACGCGGGCGGGACGAGTAATATGTTGCATTGTTAAGGTTTAATTGATTCGACCGGTTATCAGCGGCCGCCAGTGACGCCCCATAGCTGCCACTTTTTTGCCATACGAGCCACCTGAACCTCTTGATCCCGAGCCTCCGCCTTTGGACCCACTTCCGTCCTTTGAGTCACCTCCACTGCTTTTGCCCATTATCCTCTTACTTTGTCTCACTCCAAATGAAAAACTCAATTGTGGCTTGGAGTTGGAAATGTGTCTTCAGAAACTGTCTTACGCCGTGGTCAAAAACTAAATGTTGTAACAGTTAAAAACAAACATTGTTTCCTAGCAGCATGTTGTCTTTCTTCACGACAGTTGGGACTATCTTGACTGCGATAGGGGACAAGGCTTAACTGCATATTTTGTAAGATGAGGCTTTTAGGAGGAACCATATCGTACATCGTCTGCGTAAAAGAACTCTTGCTGCTGCATGCCAAGTTGAATCTTAGATGGAACGGTGAAACAGTATAAGGCCTCATTCCTTGAGTGAACGATCAGCATTACGACATGGATTATCCAGCAGTTTACATGCAACTTTGTACAAAACTGGATTGAAAAACGATAACCACAGCACAACGCGTTAGTAACTCAACTTGGGCAAATGCATGTAGCGGAGCCGTTGAGATCAAATGAATTTGTGGAATTATGAAATTACTACATGAAAACGCGCGCAGATCGACGCCTCGTTTACGAGATCATTCGTGAAGGTATCCCTTGCCGTCTTTACTTGGATCTGGAATTCCAGCGTGCGAGTAACCCGCGCGTAGATGGCGATGCGCTTGAGACTAGACTTTTGTCATTAATACAACTTCAATTCTATGTAGTCAGTCTAGTTCCGAATCAAATCGTCGAGGTTTTACAAGCTTACAAGTTCCAGCGCAGGTACGGCATTTACGTGCGATACCAGAAATTTACCACCCCTCGACTCATCTACGCCCACCAAATTTAGTCGTCATGTTATTGTACGTGAAACGGGTGAATTGATGATGTTACTCGTTCATGTCACTAACTGTTTGTGCTTTTTGATTGCATAGTTCTACTTTCCCGATGGCGATCTCTTTGCCAACAATCTTCACGCAGGACCTGTAAGGCAGTCCGTTTCTGACTGAGGACACGATAAAGTAGCGGATCTTTACTTTCTTCTTCTCAAACAATATATACGTGGGCTCATACACGATCTTGTGGTTCTCAGTGATGAGAACAAATCGTCCGATCAGCTCTATACCTCATTTCTCCTCAACACAGAGTCTGAAAATGACTGTCGACAGGAAACGATTTTGCATTGACACTGTCGTTTACATCGCATGTTTTGCATGCTGGGCTCATCTAATTAGAGAAACAAGCGATTTAAGTTTGCGTGAAGCTTCATACTCTTCGTCTCTGATCTTGAATAAGCGTGCTTTCCTGAACTCGTTAGTGTGTCCGTATCCAAGTCTTGAAGCCGTGGAACAGCAGCAGTAGATCAAGCATTTTCGTCTCCTTTGCTGTGAACCAACCACCGGGTTCAACCAATTTTTCAGGCCGTGGAGGCTCACGAGTTTGTCACTGGAGTGCCGAGAGTCTGTTTTCTTCTTCTGGATATTTCCTTCGCTCGCAAGCGACCAAGGGTGGCGTTCAGGGCGAAATTTGAGCAATTCGAATGCTAATGCCAACCATTCGGATGTGCCAGAAGAAATTCCGAGCAAAATTCAGAACTGTAGTCCGTACAATAGCTGACATCTTTTGCTAAATTATGAATAAACGCCAGCAATTTGGGCTTGAAATATGCTTGTAGAATGGGGTTCAGACGATCAAAGCTCGGCAGCTGCATCTGCTGTCTGGGTTCATTTCTACTATTAAAATGCTATGAAGTCAATCGACCAATACTTTAAAGGTGACATCACTTTTGAAAAGACCTATTACAGTACTTTATCTGTTTTACTCCCAATTAGAATCAGGTACTTTATAACGTATCAATTTGAGGGAGTTGTCTGTACCCATGATTCGTGCTCAAAAACCACTGCGGGGCCAACGCGTATTTTTTACTTTTCTACCCCATGAGCTCCGATTGGATAAAAAAAATAAAAAACGTTTGTGGTTTTTAAACGTCTCTACTCCCACATTCATCTTTCTTGCCAAATTTACATAAAGTAATGATATGTTGGCCCCACTATCCATCATCAATGGAAACATCATCAGCTGCCTCATGTACATAGACTTGTGTTGTACCATATGGTGTCGTATCATGTTCTCTATACCAGCCTCACCTTTCTCCTTCTTTTACGTTAACCAAGTTGACTGTTGTTGCTTGATCCGTGTCGGTCTTGTTTCCATTTGAGTCGATTTCGTCTTCTGTTTTTTCTTCTTGATTGTCTTTTATTTTTTCGTAATTATCTTCTGTTTTCCTTTTGTTTCTTTGTCAATTTTTGTTTTAATTTCATATATTTCCACATGTAGTTGTCCGCTATTCATAATACCCGCTGCTTCTTCTACTTCAACTTCAGCACTCCATGCGTCTCCATTTGCACCATGCAAACCAGTCCCTGTTGTTTTTCTTGTACTATTATTCTTCCTTGATAGCGGACATTGGTTGTTAGTTTTTACGGCCGCCCCTCATCCATCGGCAGCACCCGCCACACACTGTGGGGTTAGCCATTTAACTGCTCCGACACTTGTTGTTTAGATAGTCCCCCTGACGTTAACTTAGATCGTAACTCATCCATTTATTCGATGAAGGGTCGACAGTATTTAATTGTGTGGCCTTGCGTGTTACAATGTTCACATACTTGGAGTTGCCAGCACATATCTCGGTCGTGACCTCGATGGCAGTGGTCGCACCTTGATAACAGACGGAAGCTGATTTCCTCCCGTCTGTGCACACACTGGTTTTTGATCTTGACTAGAATTCCCCTTGTGCATTAGCTGATTTCCGGTCTAATCGATTTACAGCCGGGGCAAATCCTTCCGTCAAGTTGTCACTTGGCCTTTGACCTCCCGGTATCTTCCCTGGTCGCATTTGACAGGACATACATCATCAACTTGGACTCCGGCTGATCAACACTGTCAAATGGGGTGAAGCTAAATTGCATTTGTAGCGTCCGGTCGTGCAAACTTAAAAAAAACTGTTGAATATGATCGCCCAATGCTGCGGAGTTGGCCTTTCCACGAAACTGATCCCTGCCCGTAACGCGGCTGCATTCAGTTGATACAGATAATTCGAAGCTAATTCATCATTTTTATGCGCTAGCTTATAATATGTCAGACGAGGGGGGGGTCTTGTCCATGCAATACTACTTTCTAAAACTTTTCAACAACAGCGTCCAGTCACATTTAATGCTGTTGTCTAGCTGCTTGTACCACCACTTTGCCGGATTCACGATAGTATCAGTTAACATCCCCAATCATTGTGTGGTATCCCAACTCGAAATTATAAAGGAGATTAGACAACCACGCTCGCGCATCTTATGCACCTCCTTTGTCCCGACAAACGTTTTTTTTAAAAAAAAAATTGTGACACTGTGGTTACTGGACGTCCTGTTCCTTGCCACGTTGTGCCATCTCTAGCAGTAAGTTCAATGTCGTCGTCACATTCTGACTCTTCACTAGCACACGAATGTTCCAGCAGTAGCCGGTTCAGACTATAGTACAGGTCACTCACTACCTGAGGAAGGATCATGGTCGAGACCATGATCCGAAAACTCAAGTATGCGTAATGGATATCAAGGTAGAAAAAATAAGAACCGAAGGTTGGGTACAACCGGAGTGGAAAGATAATTGCCCCGGATTCAGGTCACCTTCCCCATAAGGCAGTCCATGTTGGGTCAGCTCACGATCGGCTATATCTCGAGGACGAACAAGAGATGGTTTTTGAACCGCATAAAGTTACGATGGCCGACCTAGAACGAGCGTACTACTTTCGAGAATTGGGTCAGTTTGTGCGGAAGGATGAGGTCCTGAGGATTACACGACCTAAAATTCTAGGTGGATTAAGAGGTCCCGTCCCTCCCCCATCCACATCGGATGGTCACTTGACTCTTATTTAAGGAATGCTCGACCAGCTCAATCAAGTCGGTATTATTACCGGTGCTTTCGATCCGATCCTGTTATTCGCCCTGGAGGCAGACAAGTTGAAGGAGGCGTCCAGTGCACTACACGACCGCCTGGTAGGTCGATCCGAGCCTGAGGACCACTAAAGCTGCCCCATTTTCACCGGCCGCCCCAGGCAGGACAGTCGGATGGCATTCTGGTTCTTTACTTTACAAGTAAGCTCCTTCGGAGGTGGATTCGACTGATTCATCTGTTAGCATCACCCGTATGACGCTTGACCATACGGGAGCAGCGCATGTTGCAATCTCAACCAAGTTTGGAGGTGTCAGGAGTCCAGGTACCACTGATCGGAAAGAGGCCGGCCACCAAATGGTTTAAGCCGGGTTACCCAAATAAAGGACGGTCGGCCGGCGACCAGGTGCGGAGGAGGTGGACTGTGCAGACTCAAGGGGAAAACATGGATTCAAGAAGAGCCCAAAGCTGGTCCCCAGGTGCCGGGCCATATTCAGAATATGTTCTCAGCTATGAGGGAGCGATACCTGGAAGAGCAGCGTCGGTCTAATTCTGGCCGTCCTGACATAAGGCCGTTCTGACAGCCCACCTCCCGTGAAGATCGGACTTCCGAGCCAAGACTGCACTGTACCAAAGATATCGTGGATGAAGACATGGAATCGGTTCAAAAAGAGAGTGTGCCAAAAGCTGACCCACCCGGCCGCCGTGCCGGTAGCCGACCCGGGCGACCCCCTTATAAACGACCGTGACTTAGTGACATCGATATTAAGAAGTCGGCTATGTGCCACTATGATCTAGATGACCGGGATTTAGGAATGGCTCGCCGGGCATCTGCCCAAGCTTTCGACCCGGACTCAGGGGCGATAACTCGGGTCAGGATGTCGGCGACGTCCGAGTTGAAGAACTTTACTGGCCGAGATGGAAAACGATCAGGCCAGAGGGTGATTAAGCAAGACGAAATCAGCATTTCTTAGAGACCGGACGCCGGACTATATGAAGTTCCTGATTTTCGGAGACCTCATGAAGGGACCCGCAAAAAAAACTGGATCCAGCAGCTTTAGCCGAGAAGCACGAGACGACTGGAAGCAACTGATGGAAGCATTTGGTGAACAGTACTGTGGGCCTGGGATGTCAGTGGCTCGTCAATATTTTCACACCAAAAAGAGAGCGGATGAGACCCCCCCCTTGAATATTTCCACCACCTGAACGTTGCGGAAATGAGGCCCAAAATTGCTGGAATTTGGATGTGACTTATGATGAAAAACACAGTTGAAATTCATTGGGCGAAATTACAGTGGTTTGGTTTATATCCAAATTTCAAGTTTTGGAATTAGATCTTTTAACTTTACATAATACACTTTTCATTTTACTCTGAACTTAATAGGTGGCTTTAGGGCTAAGCATTCTTCGGTATACTGGCACTAACAGACCAGTATACCTCACGCTTGCATACACTCCCAACAGGTGAGCACAAGGAGCAAGCTAATTCTTCCTACAAATATACCGGTCAAGGAGGCTGCTAGCCGGTCGGAAGCAGCCCGGGAACATGTGGAGCACTTCATAAGTACGATCGACGACCGGAAACGGGCCGACGAGCTCGCTTTGCTACGTCTAAAAATACCAAGGAGAACTAATTCTATGGACGTACCAGAGAGCGAAGAGGCAAGGCCCTAAGGCAGCCGTCGGAACTGGAAGGTTCAGGTCGCGCCCTAACCTTGATCAGGGAAGCAAACCACTATCAACCAGGACAACCCACGCTGTTCGCAAGGTAGCAATGGCTACGGACGCGACCAGTTCTGAAGATGAGTATCAACGATCTGGGGGCGAATCGGAAGGGAGCAGTATCGCTATCCGTTTTAGGTGGAAGCCGGTAAACAGTCCCGGCCAGCATCCGGGTCAAGGAAGCAGAGACGTTTTCCTGCCCGGGCTGACCAGGACTGCCCCAGACAAAAGTGCACCCACCGCGTCCATCAAGCACGACGATAGAAGCTGTTGGAAACGACTGACTAGCAAAAAGTGTGAAAGGATGGGATATTTGGCTGAGCACTGCCTGTTCACATCCAAGTCATGTGGGAGGTGCACGATGCTGTGGTGTAGTCGCTCTCATAAATTCCTTCTGAGATGCGAACACCCACGGGGGGCTCATAACTGTTGGAGGGGGTACTCCGTCCATCCAGGTCTTGGTCCGAGCCAGCATCAAGCCGGCTAGACTGGTCACTTCCATCACCTTGGCTGTGACGACTTGGATGATCCATGTTTGTAATGATCACCTTGTGTACCCGCCAGCACTGGCGGTTACGCTCTCTTGGTGGACTTTAGGGCGAAAAGTTAAAAGTCGATAAAAATAGGTGGACGAGGGTTAAGCCTAGGGTTGCTCCTGGGCGGAAATCTTCACCAGGAAGCAGGATGGCGTTATACTTGAAATTTGTATACCTCAAAGGCTGGACCGAGAATAATCGATCGGGGCCAGCTTAACCAAAGATAATAAAGGGATTACTCCAATCTTATGTGTAATTAGGGAATCCAAATAATACTCCACAATCTTCCACAGTAAATTCAAAACTTCACCACACTTTACGATAGAACGAAACCGTGTTTTAAACACGGTCGACTTGAGTTGAGTAGGAGTTTCACGACGACTCCCGGTCAGGGGACTTCCGGTGGGTTCCTTTCAACCTTCCCCGGGTAAACCAGTGATGACTTGCGTCTTAGAAGCGAAAAGTATACTGATTTTTATCCGTAGATTCAATATAACCTTTTGTGTACCCTTCCCAAAATAACCTGGCTGGATGGTTATGTGCCTTACCTGAAATAGCGCGGCCAGCTCAACCAGGACGGTTTTGTGTACTGTACACAAAATAAAATGACCAGCCCGGATACGACCTGGACGAGACCTGGCCGCCGACCCTGATTCCCTCTTCGCGGCCGCCCATCCACCTTCGGCATCCCATCTGGCTACTAAAGGGACATAACTTTCCCTGGGGCCTTTCATATGTCCATTTCTTAGCCAATCCGCCCCTTGACCACCTGTAGCCACCATCATCAGCCATCTAGCTCCATTTAATCCAGCCGGCCAACTTCTGGCTGACCTGGCTCTGAGCCCCTTCGTCTAGCCTGATTCCATGCCTTGTACTGATCTGGCGCTTGCGAGTGCTCCCGAACACCTCAGGCAGCTGTCATCCTGCGTTCGTCGGTGGCCGACCCGGGCTAGCTTGGGCCAACATTTCTACCAATCAGGTAAGTGTATTTACTTCTCATCAGTCCTTAATTCCAGAATCACTTCATCACAATGCTGGAATGTTGCCACCGGGGGTGCAAACAATGTTAAACTAGATCGCTCGCCAGGTTGGAATCTGGTTTGAGCCGAGCGGTATAGTGTTAGTATCTATGCATATGTCGGTAAGGAGGACAATGATGGAGCAAAGCAAAGCGTAACCGACAATACATGTAAGTTTGACAATTACGCCAGCCGCCCCCGGGCAGCAATGCTGACCCTTACCTGGTGGACAGTATACGAGTGGATGAATAGTCTCGGTCTGAAGTGATTATGGAGCTAAACTTATTGCATGGCGAATCACGGGGTTACTTGAAGTACCACTCACCAGACAAGTGGATCAAGCAAGCCAAAGCCAGCGGCAAAATAAATAACCAGAAGGCCGCTATGCTTTTCGACTCTGGTGCAGAAGTCTCTATCATCGACACCACCTTTGCTCGGAAGGTTGGGTGCGAAATTGATGAGCCACAGAGGCAAGAGTGTATTGGAATTGGAGAAAGTTTAAACATGACCCAAGGAAGGACAAAAGTGAAGATTACACTAGCTGAGTCACTGGTATATTATTTACTGCCTGGGTAGGAGGTTTGGCCGGGAAGGATGCAATTTTGGGGATAGGTTTCATGGTGTCCGCCGGCATACGGCTGGACGTAACCACGGTACGCTGACTTTGTCTGATAAGGTGTAGATCCGGCTGGCTGCCGGCAACCACTATATGGTGCCCACGCTCAATTGCTAAAGTTGGGCTAGCTCGTGACCATTCCGTTGGGACGGACAGACGGTCTCATGAAACACCACATAAGCTATGGCTGACTAGGGGAAAATTTTGGGTGCTATCGTTTGTCAAGGGAGAAGGTCATTCCAACTGTGTTTAAGTGACCAAAATCTCAGAGCAGTCCCTCACCTTGCACGAGGGTGTCATCATTGGGATGTGTTTGGCCAAAGACAAGGTGCCAATCCGCATGATGCTGGACACACGCGTAAAGCTACAAGTATGAAACAAGCGATGTTGTGAGTGTGTCCAATCTGTCGAATCTGGTGATTCTGTCCAACTCGAGCAAAACTCACCTGTTCTTTGCATTCTGTCCAACGAATAACCTGGCGCGGTCGCGTGCTTTTTGACCTAGTTCTTTTCTTGCCTCCATGCGTGCATCTCAAGAGCTTGTTGTGGCTAAAATTGATACCCTCTTTGGGAGTGATGGTCACGGTACTACTTCGCCTGGTTCTGTACATTTCAGCTCAAATACCGGTACCGAAATCTGCCAGCTACAAAATGCTGAGGCGTTTAAGTTAAAGTTTTGATTTGTGCTAATTACGCAAGAAAATAGTTCATTTAGGTATACTTTAGCAGATGTTGACTTGGAGTGCCTCCGTACAGAAATCATCATTGTTTTTTACACGAAGAATCTCAAGAATTTCCTCCTTAACGTATCGCACCCCGTAATTTCGTATCTATTTGCACGATATCTTTACAACGGCAAGCCGAAATCTTTCTGTACTGAAGAGATGAATAGCAATTATACTTGTCCATGTGTCGCTAGTCCTCTCTCGAGACAACGTGTGGCGTCAAAAATAACAACTATACGTTCGGAGTTTCCAAGAATTTAGTAAGTTTTTAAGCCCCTTCCAACTAGCATAAGACACCAAAAAGCGCTAAATTATCGTCAGGA
Organism: Sclerospora graminicola; assembly: GCA_001887855.2. Lineage (NCBI taxonomy): Eukaryota > Oomycota > Peronosporomycetes > Peronosporales > Peronosporaceae > Sclerospora > Sclerospora graminicola. The sequence goes on along the minus strand of MIQA02004384.1, from coordinate 29,523 downwards.
CGAGCTATCCGTTTAATATCAAGTGGAAAAACAAGACTATTCACTTAGGCAATTGTCAATAATTTTAGAAGGGACAAAGGGGATTTTCTACCACTTTGTTAAAAATGGGAAATTTATACCAAAGTTGGATAGATGTGCGAAATATACCACTTGTGCCAATGAAAACATTGATTATAAACCACGAAAAATTCAGGATTTAAAAAGCTCTAGATCCGAAGGAGGTTTTAGATCATAGCTAGAATTGCTTGCAATTTGCAGTGTGGCGTTCCAGAATTATCTCTATTACCTGCCAGGAAAAAATACTTTCCGCTATCAGTAATTTTCGGCCCCAGATTTTGGTATGAGAGTTCTTGAAGCCATCCCCTTTATCTTTTCTTTTGTTCATACTACATCAATTACTGTTCCATATTCTTATAATGACGTATCTTCTTGCGCGAGCTAATTTTGTGTAGGTTACTCCGTCCCTAAATTCATTTGTACCAAAGCTTGCGTTTTTCTGCTGGCTGATGGAAGTTTTGGTACCGCAGAGCATTGAGTATAACGCAACCATTCTTGGAATTTATAACAGGAGTATTTCTTATATATTTTGGTTTCCAAGCATATTTATACAAGCTGAATACATATCTTTACCACATCAATTATTATAAGGAAATACCAGACTTAATGTAATTTTGAGTGAAAAGTCCCTAGTATTGTCATTTATATCTATATTGACAGCAATTCCTAAGTATACTACCTTGCAACGGAAGTTTGCCCCAATCGTCAGCAATAACGCCGCCAAAAGTAAAATAAAATCAATTGCGTTTTAATAAAAAACAATAACTAAAAAATGGACCCTAGCCTCTCGTAAAGCAAACAAATGGCTGATTGAGAAAACAGAGCAAGGTAAAATCACCAACTTTTTAACAACTCTTTTTAGAAACGATTAATCATTAGGCTTTAGTGTTCCTGTTGAGTTCTATTATGTTAAGAAGGGTTCTAACTAAAGTAGTTCTACCGGTTCTTGGACCGTTGTTTTACTATCTTTTTTATCAGTAGTCCAATCGCATTTATAATCATCACAAATAAATTTAAGGTCACGAATCTCGAAAAACTTTAACACTTCAAGACGTTATAGACATAGTTGGCTCGCACTTTACCTTAAGTGGTCTAGGACAATTTTTGGTAGCTGACCGTTAATTCTAAACAGCACAGGCGCGATTGGATTATTGATACTATTTTTAATAGTGTATGCTGCATTGCGTTTCAATACTAAATGCATTCCAAGGAGCGGATAGCTAAAGTAATTAATAACGTCCGTAATCTTGCATCGACTTCGCGTGCAAGACAACCCAAAATATTATTATCCAATCAAGTGCATGTGATCACACCCACCACCATATATACATGTCGATTCGACATTGAGACACATCGGCATTGTCGAACACGCGAAACACGATTTCGAGCGAAACGCCATATCCTTGTCAGAGCCGATTTCAAGGCAAAAAGAACTTAAAAGTTGCCGAACACATCCTGATTTTTTTCATTGTATCCATGTTTTCCATCAGCACAAGTGGTAAATGACTTTACACATTTTTCAAACTTTTGGTATAAACTTCCCAATTTACAAAGTACTCCCTCCGTCCCAAAGTTAATGTCCGATTCACGTTTTTTTAGCGTCCCATTTTTATTAGTGACGTGTTACAGTCGGTTGCAATAAATGCTCTTCTTTACAGCCAAGCCACAGGTGCTCATGAAGGTAGGCAAGCCATCATTTATATAGTACATGCTCATAAAGGTAGACAAGACATTGTTTATAGAGTAAAGTACTTGCTTGGCAGGACTTTACCGATCAATGTGTTGGACCGGACCCCGAATGATGTTAATGAAGAGCGCACGGTAGTTAGAATGTTGCCATGCTTAATAGCAGTTGTTAATATATACTCGTACACCGCTCGCCGTTGCCATTCAATCAAATTCTTCTTCTTCATAGAAATTATAGCTTCATGGATACTTCGTCTTTAACCACTTCGCATTCATGCAAAACTGGTCTAGCAAAAAAAGAACTTGTATCAATGCGAAGCTGATTTCCTTCATCACCAGCACCTTGATCCTCAGAGGCAGAAGCGAAATTCATCTATCTACCGGTGCTCCGTCAAATGACCCCCAAATTAAAAGGAAGTTTTGGCACCGAAACTTCCGCTAGCGGAAAGCGTCAAATGAAAGCCCTTTTAAAACTCTATGTTTTGATGTAATAATGAACAAATAAGCAGTATTTTTGACCTTAATCTTAGTATTTAAACAACATTCGGATATTTTTGTCCTTTTAAACCTTGAGCTATAATTGTCCTAAGCAGTGTGATATGATTGGCCAATTTACGCGGACGCCAGGACTACACTCCGCGACAAGTTATTATGAGCACCTACGTTTTGATCCGTACCTCAGTCAATTTTACGAGTTTGTCGACGCTGTTTAGATATGTTGGTCACCTAGGAAAACCACGCGCAAAACACTTTTTACCATCCCCAAAACGACATTTTAAAGATAGGCTGCCATACAAATAACCATTTTTTGGGATGCGGCAAAACTTATGAGCACCCGACTAGTATACAACTGCCAGTATAAAAGGAATGATTGTCGGAACGATGGTTTATTAGTAGTGAGTCTTATTGCCTCGCTTCTCAATGACCTCGCGGCAACGACGCGGCATGGATTTAATTAGCGTTCGCAGGACCGAAGTCTCGATTGAGTTCCATGCGTCGATGAGCGCGACCGCAATCTCGCCAACGCTGTCGTACTGCCTCCCGTTAGCGTAGACACACCGAGTCATAATGGACCATAGGTTCTCAATTGGGCTCAGGTCCGGTGATCGTGCCGGCCAGTCCAGCACGCGGACCTGTTGCTTATCGAGGAACGCTTTGGAGCACTTTGACTTATGAATCGGTGCGCCGTCCTGCTGATAGATGAAGTCGAGGCCGTAGTGAAGGTGGGCGAATGGATGCAAATACTCGGAGACAGTAAAAATGTAGTCTTCCGACCTCTGCTTTCCGTGTAAGATCGCCAGCTTCGTCTTACTGGTGGCGCTGAAGGCCGCCCACACCATCACGGATCCACCGCCGGCTTGGCGTCGCTTTGTCTGGCGGGGCGGGTGACGGAGGTCACGTCAGTAGTGTTGAAAACCGTCGGGCCCATCGAGGTTCCATTTCTTTTTGTCAGAAAAGATAATGGTATCCCAAAGCCCGACGCCATCTTTGTGCATGAGCATTTCCCACGCCCAGTCGCGTCGCCTCGCCTTGTCCCGGGTGGTAAGCGGCAGCGTGTTGTTCATCTTACTGTTCACTAACCAATCGACATTGGCAAGCACCCTCTGAATCGAACGCACCGACGCCGCCAGTTTAAGATCGTGCTTTAGTTGTCGGGCTGAGTAGCTGCCTGTCGTTGCCTTACGCAACAGCAAGCGCACCTCGCGCTCAGTCATCGCTGCTGGCGGTCCCGCTTCTTTCGTTCCATCGTGTGACCGTCAAGGACACGCTGCACAGCCCCCGCCGAGCGCCCGACCCGGCGCGTGATTTCCCGGACGCTCAACGAAGCCTCGTGCGGGCCCTTGATCCTGCCTCGCCCCATCGTTCTGAATGTCGACTAGCCCAAACGCGTGGCTGATAGCCATGCCAATAGTTCCGACAATCATTCTTTTTATACGGGCAATTGTATACTAGTCGGGTGCTCATAAGTTTTGCCGCATCCCAAAAAATGGTTATTTGTATGGCAGCCTATCTTTAAAATGTCGTTTTGGGAATGGTAATACGGTATCTAAACAGCGTCGACAAACTCGTAAAATTGACTGAGGTTCGGATCAAAACGTAGGTGCTCATAATAACATGGCGCGGAGTGTAGTAATGTATGTGGTATCCAGTACCAGTACCAAGACACTTCGATTCCTTAATTGAGTCACCTATTGGAATTTCCCAGCCTTAAAAACAGGTGTCCCTATACATAATTAACACTCCATTATCTGTTATTATCATCCTTCCTGGATGACAGTGAGCGCATGCAACTGATCGGACGATAGCAAGCTGGGGGTTTTCTTACAAAAGTTCACAAAGCCACGCAGCTTCATCTTGCTCTCGGGTGGACACGATTTAATTGCCGTCTGTACTTTAGGATGCGTCAGAATTCTTGTCAACGCCACTGAAAACTTCGGCGAATATGGCGGTCCAATCCGGGCAAAGAGCATTGCAATGAAATTGCGCAGCAATGCCTGATCCAATTCGAGCGTGTTGGTAAAGACAAACTCAAGCACCGGCAGCACATAGCCACTCGTGATCATAAAGACCATGCATCGAAGCGTCTCGCGTTTCATTTCTAGCGCCTTTACTGGGTTATTTTCAGGATGTAGCCGAAGTGATGTCACCAATACACCAAACGAGAGAGGCCATTGGGCAATATGAAGCTTGATCGACGCTTTCAAGATCCGGAGTAAACTTGGAAAACAAATGTGTAAAGGTGTACTGCTGAAAAATCCAGGAGATGTGAGAATCACCTCGAGCCAGTGTAACACGCCCATGGAAACAACAGGGACCGACATGACAGAAATCAGCTTGTCCACGACGCCCGACTGGTTCATCTATAGAGCGCAACAAAATGACAGTCTTAATAAGATTTAATTTAAAATGAATTTCAAACGACGTGGTGAACAGACTTACATTGTAGCCCAAAGTATGGTCAGACTTGCATATCGCTGACGCTTCCAACAGTGCTTTTTTCGTGGCATTCACACCGTCTTCGTCGACTTCGACTTGATCGGCTAATCCAGCAACACCAGTTTGTAAAACGCTGCGTTCATCTTTTGTAGACGCTGCGTAGGCCACCAGAAACACGCAGTTTTGCACAAATGTCGATGAAATCGAGTCGGAAGGATTGAAAAGACGATCCAGTAAACTGGAAAGCACCTACAACCAGGTCAATTCCATCGAGATACCACGTTCAAAGTCAAGCGTTACCAAAAGTTGTATACTGAGCTCGTACCATGGGATCTCTCAAATGGGCAACGGGAGGCAGAGTCTTTGACGTCTGGTACTCTTTCGCTAGAGTCTCGGCACTCAGCTCTTGACATTTCTTCGTCTTCAGGATGGACAAAATGGCATCACAAAATTCCGGATTGGCGTCGTAAATGTATCGCCGACGCAATATATGCACAGGAACGATTCTCGCCCCAAATTTGCTACTTGCTGTCTCCTGGAGCTCCCCCCGCACACGCGTGAGCTTGGATCGCACGACACGAATATTCGAATACTCGGTGCTTTCCGTGTCGGTGCTTTTCTGGATTAAATACAGCTTGTCATCCAAAGAGCACAGAAGCTCTTGGGCGTAGACATACGAGTGGGAAGACTGACAGCAGATTTTTTTCAAGGAAGCGATATCGGCCACCATCTCCTCTTCATTTGCAAAAGGAATCTGTCAACAGTGAAAGTATATCGTGAGGAATGAATGGTATTCCCAATAACTCGAGCAGGTTTACCCGACTAAATGCATCCACGAGGACCCCACTAAACACTGGAAAGAATGCATTTGCACTCGAAATGGACGCAATTTCTTTATGGTGACCGGCTTCCGAGATGCGTCGAATGGCATATTGCAGCAATGTACAGTTCTATATAACCACAGCAAAACCACAACATTATTCACCATAAACTTTGTCAACCAATCTGACAATATCCTACCTACCTTGTGTGTTTCTGCCAGCTCAATCAGCATCAGTCTCCACTTGCGATCATTTAGCATTTGTGTGAGCCACTCGGGCTCAACTGCTGAACCACTGAGAACATTTGACACGAGTTTTGGGTCGTAGTTTTCACGAATGACGTCTTTTAAATGAGTGTAAAGAATCTCCTCCGCGGGATCCCATGACGCGCCTTTGTTTGCAATCACGGCACCTTCATTCAGATCAAACATCATTTTATTTTCCAATGCTGTCGTAGACACGGGCAATTTATCCAACCAGGACGCTACCAGTCCAATCATCTGCGCATGGCCACGATACGATGACGATAGCTTTTCAACGAGAATTTCCGGCCCATTTGATTCCGGGTGGGCTCTCAAGAACCCGTTGATCACGGCCAAGACATTGGCCTCCATAATGGCATCGGTCTTGGACAATTCCTGCAACAATCTCGTCGCTTCTTTCCCATCTTCAGTGTCCTTCTCTTCAATATCCTTGGTCGGATCTTTGCCAGCCTCTTCATCGTCCCATATAATGAGCCGCTGATCATCCTGACGACGTCGTTTCTTCTCGCTTTCCCCACTCCCGTGCTCTGGTTTTTCTCGCTTGGACTTTTTCTTCTTCTTTCTCAACTGAGCTACATCTTCTTGGTGCTGTGTCTGATCCCTTTTCTGATTCTGATGAGTTGAATCTGCATCCGATGTGGTTTTTTCGGTCGTCTCATTGGTCGAAATTGTGTCCTCTCGACTCGTCGTCTCCTTCTCTTCGTGCTTCTTGGCCTTATGACGATGTTTCTCATGACGTTTCTCCTTTGCTGCTACTGTTCCTGAATGAGGTTTAATTTCCACACCTTCTGGTCGTTGCCATTGCGTCTTCCGCGTCGATCGATTATAATAATATGCCCGTTTCTTCTTGGAATCCCACAGTTCTTCCCAATCGCCTCTTTTAGCACCAGAGGAAGCCGTCGATGCTGTCAACGTTGACGCATCAGTGCTAATGTCTTCTCCATCAAAATCTGCAGGTTTTTCCCATGCACTTTGCTTCGTATTGCGGTTGTAGTAGTACGTAAGGCCATCCTTTGTCACATGCGCGCTCCAGATGCTTGTCATGATGAATGTTTTGACTTGATGTTTGTATGAAGCCAAGAAACGCTTGGATGTTTTAATTTTAACGAATCAAAAGGGAGGAAACCCGTACCATAGATGCAGAATTTGATCAACCATGTCGAGTGACGAAGACGAGAAGCTACATAATGGGTACCATGGCTGGATGAAGACGATTGCGAAGACGTCACAGGTAGGTATTTAGTGTACCGTTTGATGTAAATTTTGAGTGTCAAAATGAGAGACGACTTCGTCGATGTTGCTACTATCTAGGACTTTACCCCCACACGGATTGAGGATACCGCGGCGACTGCGACTTGCGTTGCTCAGAGTGATTCGAGATCGGCGTGGAACAGTGCAGGCACCTGGTAAAAGTCATGCGATGATGTGTATTACTCAGTATTGACAAGAGACTGAATGATTGGTTGCCGTAGGGAGGAACGGGACAAATCCGAGTGGGCGCGAGAACGGTTAAAACATCACATTTTGACGTCCTTTAGCTTTGAAGATCAAGCGCAAGGACTTTGTATTAAAGCGACGTCAATTGTGCGTTGTGAAGGAGAGGCAAAGGTTTGTAAAATGTTGTTTTTCGTGGCGTAGTGGACCGTGGCCAAGTAATATTGTGCAAATAGATTGTGTTTAGTCGCGGGAAAAAGCGTTGTGGCTACGAGCTATCGGTGAAATTTGCATGGGAGAGCGGTGACGTGACGGGTCATGTGGAGCTTCAAGACTTTGATGACACGAGTGGAGACGAGTATGAGGTACTGATCACTGCCGACGGTACCAGTGAGGAGAAACTCACGGCGATCAAGGCCGTGGAAGGCAAGGAGCCGGAGCTACGCAAACTACTCGCGCTCTGGAAGGAAGAGTTGCTGCAGCACTAAAATCAAAACAATACATTTGTGTACTCACACATGACATTTGTGTACACATACATGACATGTGCGTGCATGTTTCTTCTAATCACTGGCGACGTGGAGTTGGAGGAGAAGGTACCGACTCGTTGCGAATGCTCCAAAGCGACTGTTCCATTAAACTCGACAGATCAGCCATTGCACTTGGTACACGACGAGATTGCGTGTACATGAATCGGTACGATGCATCCGAGTCCTCTTCAGTTCCATGCGATGACGACGACATGGCCATTGCGGCTTTGACGCCATGCTGTTTCATGGCCACTTTAGCTTTCCGCTTCCATTTGCTCGCCTGTTGGCACTCAAAATTGTGCTCCGTCACTTGCATGCTCCTCGCACCACAGAATCAAAATCAACCTATCAACCTATCAACCTACCGATTCCTGCAGCTCGGCTGTCTTCTTGTCCAATTTCTGCTGCGCTTCTTTCAGCTCCTCTTCCGTCCGTTCATAAGCCATTTTCTACCAAAAAAAAGCAAGCTAATCGCCAACTCAAGTCACTCACTTCATATTGACATCAACGTACCAACTCGATGAGTTCGTTTTTCACGTAACTCGAAGCTCGACGCTCAGCTTCGAGCATCTCACGGCATTGGTTCATCGCACTCTGTCCATCATCAATACCCATTGAATTCAAGCCTTCCTCGTATCAAAAACAGCAGTCCAACTAACTACCTCCCTACCTCATAGTTCTGATCCGCTTTCAGTATCGCACGCTCTTGGCGCTGTTTCAAGTGGTCAATCTGTGCTTCATACTCCACCCGCCGTTCCTCGAGCTCGTGCTCTTTTCGTTTCTCCAACGTTTGTTTCAAGAGCTCCAGCTCTCGCAATAGTGTGTCCTTTTCAAACCGCAGCAAATTATTTGCCTCTTGCCACTGTAGTTTACACTCGAACAGCTTTTTCTTTTCAGCTTTTTTCACGGCCAAATCTCTTCGAAGTGCACTTAGCTCCTTTTCATGCGCTTCTCTCTCGCGTTTCACCATTTTCAGTACACCAAGATACCACGGAAGATGAGGAGGAAGAGGCTCCTCGTCGTCGTCCTTCTCTGGTGTTTCCTCACCCCAAAGGAACTGGAGAGAACTTTTGGCAGCCTCCAGCTCTGACTTGAAAGAAGCAGTCAAGCTTTCATCAGTCTTGACACTTGCTTTGGCAATAGCTTGTTGGATCGCTTCCGCTTGTGTTTCCTGCAACTGCGTTGTCAAGTTGGATAAATCAGTTGAAAACTGCTGGGAAGGCCAAGAAGATGGCTCCCTCCCATCGCTGTTTGCAGCGTCCAAGCTACTCATCGCTGCTGGTTCCGTAGATAACTTGGTACAGTTGTCACACTTGGTTCTCTGCGTCGCTAATAATGCTGCAATCCGATCATTTTCTGCTCTTTCGTTCTCAAGTGCAGCTTGTGCCGTCGATAATGCTTCTTGCTGGCGCAATAGATCGATGAAATGCAGCTTTTGCTCTTCTTCCAGCTTTTCAACAGTGCATCGTAAATGCGAATTGAGACGCACTTGCTCGTTATTCTTTGCCTTCATTTCTTCCAGCTCTAGAGATCTCGTCTCTAACCTTTGCCTCACCTCATCGTAGTTTCTTTCGTCACTCAAACGTTGACTAGACAGTCGTTCCTTCATTTCTTCCAAACGCATTTTCAACGCTTGATTGTCTTCGTTTGCTCTACGTTTCCACTCGGAATCTGCTCTCTGAAGAAGCTCTTTCGTTTGTTTTTGCCACTCTAAACCTGCTAACGACACCTCCTTTTGCACATGCATCCAATTCGAGTCCATTTCACTTTGTATACATCGACGAAACTCTTTCCACTGAATTGCCAGCTGCCGAAGGCTCTGACGAGCAGCATCCACCCCCTTGCGTCGCTCATTTCTGACCCCCTCGACCTCCTTTTCGGATTCCAGGACTTGCTTTTCAGCGGCAATACGCTTCCTTTGCTCTTCTTCGATTGCTTCCGCTGCTTCTTGTTCCCGCATGTTCATTGTCTTGGTAAGGTTACTATGCATTCGAGCAAGATCCGCAAATTCCTTTCGATGCGTCAAACTTTCCGCTTTCAGACGATCAATCGTAGCTTCCAGCGACTCTTTGTCTTTGCTTAACTCGCGCACAGATTCTTCCAACTCACTGGCCTTGGCTTCCTGTTCCAAATGCACTTGTTGCGTTTTTTCAATCCTTTCCTCGAGCTTCTGTAGATGGGAATCATACTGGGCAGACATAGTATTCAGCTCCCGGGCATTGGCGTCCTTGATTGCCGATTTCTTTGCTTGAAAGTGGTCTTCTCGAGCCTGAATGTGGTCTTCCAGCACTGCAATACGATCCCGTAATTCCTTTTCGGACTGTTCACGTGTCTCTCTGGACGTCTCGAACGAGCTTTCCAAGCGCGTCGAAGCTTCCGTAAGACGTGCAAGCTGGCCGTGAAGATCTTCATTCGCTCTCTGGACGTGGCGACTCATTGCATCGCTTTCCTCCTTTTGCGCTACAGCAAGTTTACACTGTTCTTCGAGTGACTGACACTTGGTTTGCAACTCCTCCACTCGATTCCGAAGCCTGCCAAGATTTTCAGTGGCTTCCTCGAATCGCTGCGCAATGCTACGCTTTGCATGACTCGATGCTTCATATTCCATCTTGAGATGAACCAGAGCTTGCCGTTCCTGCTGTAGCTGCTCTTCGATCTGCTTCTTTTCCGCCTTGGCTTCGTCCAGCGACAGTTCAAATTTCTCAATACTTGTCCTCACGTTCATCATGGCAGCCCGAAACTCCAACTCTTTGCTCTCTTGGAACTCTTTCATACGCTTTTGTACTTGCTCTTCTGCCCGTAAAGCCGCTTGAGCTTCTTTTGCTTCTAGCTCTGCCGTATGCTGTGCCAAGGGAATACTATCCTTCCCTTCCTCCTGCTCGTCTTCGTCTAAAGCCTTTCGGGTCGATTCACGATTGGGTAAGCTCCCCTTAAGAGCTGTTTTCTTCTTTTTATCCTCGTCATTAGCTCCAGTGGCCACCTTATAGACAACAGAACGTGGCGTTGCTGATACAGATGAGGCCATTGACGCATTTATTGCCTCTTCTTGTCGTTGTCGTTCATAGAGCTTTTCTTTTTCAACGATAGCTTCTTCACGCTGCTTTAAACGTTTTTCACGCTCTTTGAATTCCTGCTGCTTGCGTTTTTGGGCCTCTTTCAACGCACAAAGCTCTTCGTTTCGCTGTCTTTCCCGAGCAGTTTCCTCCACTTGACGCTGCTTTTCACGCTCGTCATCTTGCTTTTGCGCGAGTCGTGCTTTTTCCCATTGTGCAGCTGCAGTTTTCGACGTCTCGAGCGCTAGCTGTCGAGCTTGAAGTAGCTCTGCATGTTGGTTCTCAAAGGCTTGATCGTATTTCTCCTTGAGCTCGTCGATTCGAGCGTTTTGTTCAGCAACAAAGTCATCTTGCCATGCTTTTCGGGCTTCAATCTCTTTTTTCTCGGCTTCTTGTCGAATTTGCTGAGCAAAAGCATCATGAAGAGACGCAAGTTGAAGCTCATACTTGTTCTTTGTTTCCAGTAGTACTTTTTGGAGCTTGTTTCCATTCTTTTGCTCGTTTTCAAGGGCTTCTTGCCACTGAACAATGTCTTTTTCTAGCCCTCGGATATGTTCCTCGTACCGCACTTTTACATCTTTTTCCTCGGCTTTTACCGTCGCTAGTTGTTCTTCAAGCCCTGCAATCTTTAGCTCCGCCTTCTCTAACGCTTCTTCTCTAACTTTGAGTTGATCCATCACGCGCACAAGTTCATTCTCTTTCTCTCTCAACGTCTCGTGAGCTAGCCGCTCAGTAGCTTCTCGTTGATGCTGTAGCTCTTTGACTTGATCTTCTCCTTTCGCGAGCAGCGCTGCTTTTTCTTGCGCCTGCTCGTTCATATACTGCTCGACTTGTTGCCCAAACTCTTCGTACCTCGTTTGTAAATCTTTGTGCTTCGTTTCCGCTACCATTGTCAACTGCTGTTGCTGCACAAGTTTGGATTCTAAATGGACCAGCTTGCTGGGATAGTCTTGCTTTTGCAACTGCACAATGGCTTGGGAAACTTCGCGTGTTTTGCTTTCTGCTAGCGATAGCAAATGCTTTAAATGAGCCACGGAATGCTCACTTGCCTGTTTCTCCAGCTCAATTCTCTATCGATAGCATAAAAAAGTAGTATTAGCAACTACCTCGACCCAGATAACTAGCAAAATCAGACCAAACGTCGTACATTCTTGGCCTCTTGGATGTCTTTTAAATGCATTTCCAGCTCACTACGCGCCGCTTTTCCTTTAGTTGTTTCCCGTAGCATCTTTACTTTAAGTGTTTCATGTTCTTGTCGTAATACTTCCATTGCCTGTACATTACGCTTGAGCATCTCGATCTCTTTTCTTGCTGCATCTCTTTCTTGAAGAGCAACTGTACACTGTGTTGTTAATTCCTTTTCTTTCATCTTGACCTCCTGAAGTTCTTGCATCGTTTGATTCAATTCATGATGCAGTGCTTGCCGATCACACTCCACTGTTTTCCATTGCCGCTTAAAGTCACTCTCTCGTCGCTGTACAAGTCGCAGCTTTTGCTGCGTTTCTCGTAAATCACTCGCTTGCCACGCAATCTGATCACTCATAGCTCGAACATAGCGCTCTCGTTCTCCATAAAAACACTCATGAACGATTTCACCGAGCCGCGCACTCGCAAACTCATTGGTTAGCTCGTTCTCCTGAAGAAATTGAATCGAGACGTCATTGTGCATCTGGTTCACAGCTTCTTGCACGCGAGTGGCCAGCGCTTCAAGTCTCTGCTCATACGCCGATTGCAATGAAGTGTATCGTGACCGAAACTTCTTTTCAATCGACCGCTTAAGCCCTCGACGCGTTTTGGGATCGAAATGTTTTTCGACTTTTTTACGTTTTGTCGAGTGAATGTTGCGATCTGTTGAGGAGAAATCCGAGCTTGAGCTGCTGCTGCTGCTGCTACTTGAAGAACGAGATGATGCTGCTGGATTCATTTGCATAGAGTTTTACTATAAGAGTTGTCGAAGCTGGCATGCAGGAAGGACGTGCTCTGACTTTTGAAGTTTCACCTTGGGCGATTCGAATTGGGTAAAAGTGAAAATTTGTTTTGACCAATCGCCAAATGGCTGTAGTGTTCAAAACATTTTACGCATGTAGATGGTAAGTTACTAATATAATTTCACAGGAAGTTAATGTGTTGTTCATCACTTATCATTATATCCTTGCAGTGTTACAGTTATTAATCACGTCAAGAACGCAATTCAAAATTCAATATAACATTACAGTCACCGCCACGTTGGTCTCATCACATCAGGCACCGATCCTTTCAAAACTCATAGCGTGTACTGTAGCGATGAGTAAACATTGTTTAGGTATCATTCTCTGTGCCTTTCATTGGCTAAAATAACGCGTGGCCACGTTGGATCGCGGATACATGCATCAATTCGAATCATTCCTGAATTCCCTCGAAGTATCACACTCTAGTACCAGTAATGGCCGATCACGTGGACAAGAAACCTCGCATTGGCGAAGAACTATGCATTAACACGATTCGTATGCTGTCCGCTGACCAGCCGAGTGCTGGCAAGTCTGGTCACCCGGGCGCTCCTATGGCCTGCGCTCCCATGGCTCACGTACTATTTGGCAAGATGATGAAGTTTAATCCCAAGAATCCGAAATGGAGCAACCGTGATCGCTTCGTCCTGTCGAATGGCCACGCCTGTGCTCTTCAGTACAGCATGCTGCATCTGACGGGCTATGATTTGCCGATTGAGGAGCTTAAAACGTTTCGACAGTGGGGATCCAAGGCCCCTGGCCACCCAGAAAACTTCTGCACGCCCGGTGTAGAAGTATCCACGGGTCCGCTGGGTCAGGGTATCTCGAACGCTGTGGGTCTTGCCATTGCCGAGAAACACTTGGCTGCCGAATTTAACAATGATGACCTGAAAATTGTGGATCATTATACGTATGTTATCTGCGGTGACGGCTGTCTGCAGGAGGGAGTGTCTTCAGAGGCTTCATCGCTCGCTGGTCATCTGGGTCTAGGCAAGCTCATTGTTCTTTATGACGACAATCAGATTACTATTGATGGTCACACCAATCTCTCGTTTACTGAGGACGTCCTGATGCGTTATCAGGCGTATGGCTGGCACGTGCAGGTCGTGGAGGACGGTAATTACGACCACGCAGCGATTGAAAAGGCTGTTGAACAGGCCAAGGCTGTGACAGATCAGCCGTCGCTTATCAAGATCCGCACTACTATTGGTCTTGGCTCGAAGCTTGAGAATACTCATTCGGTGCACGGCGCTCCACTGAAGCCGGATGATCTGTCAGCCACGAAAGAAAAATACGGGCTTAAAGGAACAGACTTCTTTTTCGTCCCAGAACAGGTGAAGAAATATTACGACAAGACTGTTGTGGGCGCTGAATACGAGAATCAGTGGAACGAGCTTTTTGCTAAATACACTGAAGATTTCCCCGAGAAGGCTGCTGAGTTCACGCGCCGCATGGAAGGCAAGCTGCCCGCCGACTGGAAGAAGAACATGCCCAAGTATACGCCTGCGGATGCCACCAAGGCCACCCGCCAGTACTCAGAGATCGTCCTGAATGCCGTCGCCACGGCTCTTCCTGAACTCGTAGGAGGTTCTGCCGATTTGACTCCGTCCAACTTGACTCGCTTGACCATGTCGGGTGACTTCCAGAAGGACACACCCATTGGCCGCTACCTTCGTTTCGGTGTGCGGGAGCATGGTATGGCCGCAATCTCGAATGGTCTGTTTGCCCACGGTGGTGTCCGTCCATTCTGTGCTACTTTCTACAATTTTATTGGCTACGCTCTCGGTGCCGTGCGCTTGAGCGCTTTGTCGCGTTTTGGTGTGATCTACGTTGCTACCCACGACTCGATCTTCTTGGGTGAAGACGGTCCGACTCATCAGCCTATCGAGATGAATGCGTCGCTGCGCGCCATGCCGAATATGTATGTCTACCGCCCAGCGGACGGTAACGAGACTGTAGGTGCATACATTGCCGCCGTCGAAAACCAGCACAAGACGTCGGTGCTCGCGCTTACTCGTCAGGGCGTGCCGAATTTGGCCAATTCGAGTGCTGAGGCTGTTGCCAAGGGCGCTTACATCGTGGCCAACGTTGCGAAGGGAGCCGAGGTGGAGTCACTAGAGGGCGAGCCGGACCTCGTTCTCGTTGCCTCGGGCTCGGAAGTCTCGCTCTCGATTGACGCTGCCAAGCTGCTAACCAGCTACAAGGTACGCGTTGTATCGGTGCCGTGCCGTGATCTCTTCGACGAGCAGTCAATTGAGTATAAAAAGGAGATTATTGGCGAGGGTATCCCCGCGATGAGCGTGGAGGCTGCCGCTACCTTTGGCTGGTCCACGTACTCGCATTTGCAGTTTGGTCTGGACCGTTTTGGTGCGTCTGCTACGATCGCGCAGCTGAAGGAGCACTTCGGCTTCAATCCGAACACCGTGGCCAACGAGGCCCGCAAGTTGGTTAAATTTTACGACGGCCGCTCCGTTCCTGATCTTTTCGACCGTCCAGCCCAGCGTGTCCTAACCACGGACCACTAAGCGACTGAAAATGGCTGGTTACAAGGTTGAAGCGCTCTGAAATATGAATGAATGTCACTTCAACGTATCGTATCTCACATCGCAGTACAAAAAAATTGATACCAGTGCTGGAAAATTACTTTTTCACTTAAAATCCTAAAATAAAGGGCGTTCAGTGTAATACTTGTTGTAACGTTAACACAATCCTGTACTTACACAATGACACTGGAGAAGCATACGTACGAATTGTTCGGCAACCGGTAAGCTAGGTTTATGACGAATGGATGTTACGCATTTAACTTTGGAATTCTTGGGATCTACCTCAGAACGCTCCATGTAGGATATTACACGGATGTGAAGAACAGCCCAGCGCTGCGACGGGACCTTCAGGACAAGAAGATCGACGTTGCACTGCTTGATGCTCATCGGGTAATGCTGCCAACGATCAGATAAATTTCACTTAGTCCACTACTTAACCTAGACATGTACTAGATCACTGGACCGTTTCAGGTTCACGCAGCTGCCTCGCGAGCTTTGCTGTGCGATGCATCCAACCGCTTAACTACTCGGAGTCTGCATGCCGAGATAGTCTTTAACATGTCGGGATCGCGCAACGTGTTTGAGTCGTTCAAAAGGTTTGGCGTCAGCGACGAGACCACGTCAGTCGTGGTATGTGTCATTGACGCCGATGATCAAACGCTTAAGCAGGTGGAGACGTTGGTCGAAGGGATTCAAGTTCCGTTCGAGGAGCTGGGTACGCATTTGACAGACGAAGACGTGAAGCTCATTAAGAAATTTTACAAAATTTCCGACCAAGAACTTGAAAAATCGACACTTGTTGATGCAGTCGTATGCAGAATAGCGACCAAAAACTGCAGCAAGTAAGGTGAGCTAGAACCAACTTAATAGAATATTAAGAAGTTGCATTGTTGCGATGTGGCCTGTGCATTAGTTTGCCATTTGTTTGAACCCCGTACAGCTTTCTCAGTTCAGCCACATTAACGTCCTGAAATTGATTGTCTTCTTTTATCAGCGCTTCCAATTGCTGGACTACCCATGTCATATCTTCTTTTTCCCTTTCAGACAAAAGCATGATCGTCATCCCAAAGCGCGGCACTTTCGACATCTCACGGATAAACGCAAGCACGAACGACACGCTGTCTCTTGGTGGTGAGAAGTTTACCTCTAGTGAGGTCAACACAGCATGGCGAAGCACGTAAAACATTTCGCATAACATATCTGACTCAATGCCATTTTTAAAGACACTGCGAAGTGCAGGAGGATCAATCAAACGCAGGTAATCGGCGCGTAACTCAACCAGACGATTCTTGTGATCTGCATCTCCACGCAAGGCAAACGTCTTCCACACGCGACCAAACTCGTACGAAGTCGCTGGCGCTTTCTTTGGTAGTTTGGGCAAAATTAAAATGGGTGAGCTCTTGGTCGTGCTTTGCTCGAGTCTTGTCTCTAAAGACATCGCGTTCTGAGAAACTGATGCGGTAGCTGATTCACCGAGTGGCAAGACCTTTTGCTTTGTACTTGACCTTGATTTCTCCAGTTGCTGTGGTGATCCAAGATCTTCGTTATTCTCACTCGAAGATTTGTCTGCCCCTCCAGAATGCTTGCTGGAAGAGCTTTTTTCAACAACTTCAATGGAGAATTCTGTTCGTTTTGGAGACCGTTTTATAGCTGTTCGAATGAGTTCTCGAGTCGATTGCAGCTGTGCCTGAATTTGACGATTTTTCGGATCCAGATTTGCAGCACGATAGAAGTCAACCAATGCCAATCGATGTTTTCCTAACGAGTTGCGTGCCGTTCCTCGACGTAAAAACGACTTGATATGCCCTGCGTCAGCTTTCAGTGCCAATGTGCAGTCGTCTTCAGCATTGGCAAACTCTCGATTCTTCAAATACGCCATCGCACGGTTCGATAAGACCACGGCATTATGCGGGTCGTAGCCCAAGCACCGCGTATAACTTTTTATCGCAGCCACATAGTCGCCACGTTTGTAGTGCGCATTACCTTCTTCCTTTTCCAGCTCTTCTCGATTTTTCAAAGAAGTCGGAGCAGCCGAAGTTGTGCTTGTATTATTTAATTGACGAGGAGCTGGTGGGACGCTTACCGATTGCACGATCTTCTGACTTTTTTTCTCGAAACCAACCTCTTCATCTACTTCTTTCAGGGCTGCATCCTACAAATGAATATAGGCGATCGTTAAGACTTTAAACATAACCTGCACCTCAGTGCAACGCACCACATCAAACTTCTCCCAGCGTTGGTATCCTTTGTCATAGGTATGCGCGTCTTGTGGCGTTGTATTCCCACCGCTCGATATATTGTTACTATTGTCAGTCTTTACAAATTTCGCAGTTCGAGGAGGGGGAGTCGCGGCGACACAAGTTTTCGCTGCCCTTTTGCGCGCTCCATCTTCTTTCTCAATAGTCTTCTCCCACGCGTATAGATCTGAGAAATAATCTTGTAGCTGCGACGCATTTGCACGTATTTGATGCTGCACTTCCAGTACAGACGGTGCCTTGCCTTCAGTCATTTTTCAATCCTACTAAGCGACGTTTTAGATTTTCCATTTTGACTACCTATTTTGAAAACTGGTAGTAATCAACCTTGCGTTTCTAAAAGTTTCTTGAATTCCTTTTAGAAATGCAAGTTGGAAGAATATTAATGAAGGTGAATCGCAGCTTAGTGGACAAAGACTTCGACCGATACGTGCTAGTATCGGATGGAATCATTCAACGGGCTACTGCACTACCGGTGGAAAGTCTGACACCGCTGGGTGCCAATGAGAAGAAGTGCAAGGCGCATTGGCAATCACGCGCTCAGTACAATGCCTTGACAATTGATCCGTTCCTGAGCGAAAGTTCTGGAGCTAGCGTCGCGTACTTTATAAATGCAGAGTATCAACTTGTACAAGCAGTGAGTTCTAAGACTGCTGACACGAAAATCGAAAATGTGTACACCTTCCCGATGTTAACATCTCGACTGGAAAATATGTCGGTGCAAGTGGCAGGCAAAGGGTTGGTAGTTTGTTGCGATGGACAGGGGACGCTGCATTTTTTAAAGGCCGAGTCTAGTCAAAAAGGTACCAAGTGGTGTAAAGTGTACGAATGTGTGCCGTGGGGCATCGTCCCATTGCTGCTGTTGGGAGCTCACTACGATGAAGTGCACCAACATTTTCATGTTGTGGTAGCCGAACTTCTGTCAGGAAATGAAGCTGACCGAGCATTTCGACTCTCCATGGCTGAAGTATCATCTGCTGCAACGACAAGTGATGATGAAGGGAACGTTGAAAGTGTTGGTCTAAGACACGTGACGTCGGAGATTGCCGTTGTGTCGGAACTACCGACGTGTGTTTCACTAAGTAGCGCTGGAGTGGTTTTGCTAGTGAAAGGACAACATCAAATGCTTATGAAGATGAGAATAGAAGAGAAAAGGCACGTGTCCATGAAGAAGTCTTCTGATACAACTCTTCCCCACAGACGTCGCGACGACGAGGACATGTTGGACGATGATGAAATGGCTTTGTTGTTGTCCGAATTACCGCGAGCAGGAATTGGTTTTCACGGTGAGGTCTCAAAGCCTAAAAAGCGTACTGAATTGGCGTCTTTCGACGCTAATACCCCATTGAGCGAAAGGTTCCAGAAATCGAGCACGCCATTCAGCTCGGTAGACGTGCCTTGTCATACCGGTCCCGCAAATTCGGAAAGCAGCCTTAAGGAAAGCATCGGCAATAGTCAAGACCGACTGCTTGAGGCCCCGACTGCAGATTCCATTCTTGGTGACTTTGACGAGTGCGACTGTGGAGAACCAAATGCCAAGGCATCATTGGTATTCGTCAATTTTGAGCAACAGGCGGTGAAACATCAATTAAATATTGACTGTCTGACTTTCCAGTTTTTGTGCCCAAGCACCCCTTTAACCGACCTCTGTGATTTTAGATCGGCACTACTCTTCCGACACGATGTACATGGTTTGATTTTTGAGCTGAATCTCACAAAGGATGGACTGTCGCTAGAACACACAGCGACGCTACCAGCATTCGGCTATGTACAAGCTTCGAAGCAGGAGAAAAAGTTCATGTCATTCCATCCGTCAGGTTCAATCGCATGTATCGGTGAATACGAGCGACGTGTGTTCGTGTACCAGACGGCGAATGAGCGCAAGTTGCACACCCGTAAACAGCATATCGTGGAGCTCGGCAGTCAACAACTATTAGGAATGCAAATTCTCAATGAAAACACGATCCTCGTGTTGACATCCACTCACCTTATCTCGCTGGAAGTGCGCTCAACAGAATAATACTTCCATCTTAAAAAGCGCATTTTTTATCCAATGATTACAATGACAAATGAATAAAATCGACCAATCCTGTAAAAGCTACACCTTCAGCGTACGCCAGTGATGAAGCTCCTCTCGATGCGTCGCATACAACCAGCTACAAAAAGCTTGGCGCGCTACTCAGCCGATAGGTGCAAGAATCCTTTGCAATTTTTACTACTTCACACGCTAACTGACCTTCTCGTCCATGGGCTATTTATTTTTGCATTATGCTTGGTATGCAACTATAAAAGGAGTTCTCGTGTTGCCCAGGCGAGATGCACGTTGCGCTTCAAGAACACGACCCAACAGCTTTCCATGCCGTTCATTCCTATGCAAAGCTTTGGTGGACGCTCATTCTCCTCCACGCCAGTCTCTGGGTACGAAAGTTTTGTTTGAATAGAGGCAATCGATTATACTGACTGCTACTGCGTTGCAGAGTGCTGGACGACGACCGAATCGCTGCATCTTCTCCTGCAGAAGCGGTAGAAAAAGCGATCGACGTTGCAAGTATGAACCTGGTGTGCTAGGGTTGATCTGCTGGAACAAGCTGATGTTTTTTTCGTATTTCTTAGCTGCTGAATCTGTTGATTACGCTTCCCTGGCCGACCTGGGTAAATTCAAGCGTTCTCAGTCAGTATAATTTTCAGATGTATATCTATTGACACATGTCTTACTTTGCATACACAGGATACGGGCTGTCGGACCTCGCAATCCGCTCCTTGGATCTGATTCATTCGACGACGGGACTGCCGTGGTGGGCGACAATCGTGGCAACAACGGTGGCAGTGCGCACGGTCTTCTTCCCTATCACCGTCATTTCGGTAGGAGATTAAACGTCCAAGTGATTAGAAATATGCGTAATCGGGAACTGACGAATTCATACCGTGGTAGATGCGAAATGCGGCTAAGCTTAAGCTTTTCCAGAAAGACATGGAGAAGCTACGTGACGAGATGGAACATAATCCGACCCAAGATATCGATTATATGAAAGAGTCTCAAAAGAAATACAAGGCGTTGAAAGAGAAGCACGGTGTTAGTCCGTTCAAGAGCATCCTCACGCCATTAGTTCAGGTGCAAAAGAGCCACACGACAAGTGGCACGGTCGTTCACTCACTCTCATCCAATACTTTTGTCTTTCTAGGTCCCAGTATTTCTTGGATTCTTCTGGGGTTTACAAGACATTTCAAAATATTTTCCCGATTATAAACATGGAGGCGTCAGCTGGTTTCCCGACCTTTCCGTCGCTGATCCAACCATGGCACTCCCAGTACTTTCTTCAGCTTTGCTCTTGGCTTCTGTAGAGCTTGGTGGGGACGCTATGGGGAGTGAAATGAAGGAAAAAATGGTTTTCGGCATGCGCTGTTTTGCGTTGATCATGATTCCCCTCACCATGAACTTCCAGTCGGTACGCAGATTACAATATTGCATTTTTCGCTATATGAATTATCTCAGTTTAATTCCATTTGTCCTGGATAGGGCATTTTCGTTTACTGGGTCACTTCAAACATGTTTTCGGTGACACAAACGGCCCTTTTGCGGCTAAACGTTGTCAAGCGTGCGCTTAAGATTCCCGTTTCCGAGGTACAACGCATCGTGAAATCCAGCACCACGACGTCGCCCTTTGAAGCTGCTGTGGCTCGCGCAAGGAAGGACACGATTGTTAAGACACACCTGTATAAACCAACCAAGCCGTCCAAGACAAACTAGGCACGGACTTTTCTCGTCTTGTTTCGATTAAAGCGCTGGAGAAGCTTTATCTAGAGAAATACATTCATTCGACCTGTTCAACGCAAAAGGAGCACGACTACGATCTTTTTTTTTGCCGAGCAGTCAACTCTTCAGTGTACGCTTTGCCTCTTCACTCGTCCCGGAATCATCTTTGCTGTCTTTCCGGACAATAATGAGTGTGTCAGGCAAATTCTGACACAACATTTCACATGTTGTTAGCTTATACGGAACTCTGTAGACAGCGCACTTTGTTAATTTTACACGGACATGAATTTCAGGGCTAAGTGTAGACGGTAAGAAACGCGCGTGTTTCTCGCAAAATGCACTGCGCTTCGTAGCTTCTTCTTGTGCCAACGCTGCGAGCTTGGTTTTGGCCTCTTCAATCTACTCGACAACGTATTTCAACTGCAGTCAGACCATACGCCATCAGCTTCGAAGCGTAGATCAAAACGTACAAGTTGACGAACTTTCATATCGTACTGCTTACGTCGAAGCAGTTCAGCACCAATAGACTGGTAAGATAGTAAAAATTGGAGATAGAAATCCCGAAGGCTACGCAGCTCATCGAACAGGAGCTGGACATCCGAAAAGATCACCTCGTAGCTGTAGCGTATAACGTCAAGTCAGCTTTGTTAAACCTCACACAAGCAACGCACTCTGGATACACGAACGCACTGTGGATAAATGTCATTGATCGTGGTAAAGTATTGCAGTAAAAATCGGTCGCACTGCTCCATGTCGACGAAAAAGCTAACCTAATCAATGAAACAAAGTGAAAGTTTAGCTTAGCTCCACGCATCGCTCGAGCATTATTTTACGCACTGCTGCGTCGTAAATTTTCTCGATTGACTTCACTTCATCATCTCTTTGCAAGTGATACTAATCAGTCAAGACAAAACTGACATCCAAACGTTTAAGATTGATTGCAGACGTACGTGATTGAAGTGATATCTCGCTGCTCTTGAAGCAGCACTTGCAAGTCGTTTCCATATGCTTTTTCAAACGTTTTGAAAAACTCAAATATAGCTGCGATCCTCGTGATAGCGTGCTCATGTGCTGCTAGCAGTTCTTCCACTCTACACAAAAGTAGAACAGAATCCTATCAATTGCGATCACTCGACACCCAACGATCGCATCTTACTCTCTTGTCTGCTCCAGAGCATCTTGCTGCAGCGATTGAACCGTCTCAGCATCTACGAAGTCGAACAGCGTCTTTCCACGCTCACCTCCAACCATGTTTGGGTCTACCGACGTGCTCTGTAGCTGCTCGAACACGCGGTTCATCTCGTGCAGGAGCTATTCCCTCAACAAGTAATAACCAATTCAAAATCGTAAGTATACCATCTACGAGATTGAGAACTTACGCACCGGTGTCTGCGCAAACACTGAGTCTTGTGCAATCGCCTGTGCGCTGTGGAACTTCACGCGCGAGGCATCGAGCATCTTTCCAAGCACCTGTAGCCATCTGTGAGTTACTATGTTGCAGAGTAAAAGGTTTTATTTCAGCTCTAACTAAAAGATGACCTGACATTTCTCTGCAATGGTCTTAACCACCTCGCGCGTAGCGACAGTGAAGTACTCGCCTGCGCGCACCTCCATCTCTTGATGACGAGTATCAGATCTGAGTACATTTCTGCGACTTGAACAACGACGGTACATGTAAGTTACGGTAAAAATCTCAACCCTAATTATTAATAACTGCAGGCCTTGATTGACATCTAATTACAATGCAGATGACTAAATGTTTAAGGCTATTACGTTTCACAGTTAATGTTGAGCACCAAAATCTACCAATGTTGTGCCGTAATCACGTGCTTCAATAGTCGGCGCTCGGATTCACTTGCAAGAAACGTGTTATGAAGCTATGGACGGCGGGGTGATCGCTATCTTGGCGAACGTTAGCGTCGTCGCTGTGTTATCTATCGCCTTTTTTATAATGCGGCGCAAGCTCATCCGTGTGCACACGCAAAGACTGCGCGAGTTGTCGGCCCCACTACTCGGCAAGTATGTAGCCGAAACTTCTCTATTTTATCGATATAAATACTTCGAAACTCATTCTGACGATGTTTCGTACAGCACCATTGCCATCAATGATCACCGTTTTGACACTGTTACTAGAGAGGCAGAGAAAGGTTTCGAAGTGTGCCCCATTTGTGAGTTTGAGAACTTCAAGGACGCGCTTTTTTGCTCTATCTGTGGAGAACACATAGCTGAAAACAATTGCAAAAAAAGCAAAAAGAAGAAAAAGAAGAAGAAAAATCAAAGCGAGGCCAATGCACTGCCTCGTCGATTAACGGAGCGTCAGCTTCGTGCGAGGAAGAGAAAAGAATGGACGCGGAAACTGGATGTGAAGGGCAATTTGTTCTGGTTTCGTGTAAAGGAAGACAGTGAGCCCATGATACCAGCTCGAGTGGGCAAATTCGTCCAGTTTATAAAGCCTACTTCAAATGCAAAGATGCCAGGACAAGTGATTGGTCCGGTTGCACTACAAAGTGATGTGGCGGTCGTAGAGCCTGCCAAAGTAAAGGTATTTCATGAGGTGACCCACATGGACATTATTCCTGCAACAAAGTGGAATGCCGCAGCACGTGCGACTGGGGAAGTGTTTGAGGACGAATCTCAAGTCGGAGTTGAGCGCCGCCGTAAACTGCTGGAGCTAGCGACGAAAGATTTCCCGTCGAAATACGCGCATTTCGTCAAGACTACAGCGTCACTCCTCGTTCCACCTGAAGAGGAGTTTCTAAAATTATCTATTCATCGAGACTTTTTGTTTGAGGAATCCATGGAGCATCTAGGATGTATCGATGAGAAATACATTCGGTCTGCTATGCGCATCAATTTTCTCGGGGAAAGTGGCGTCGACGCAGGTGGACTTCATCGAGAATGGTTTATGCTGCTTACAGAGCTGCTACTGGATCCGAAAGCGGGCTTGTTTAAGGTCACTCAGGGAGAGGATCGGGCTTTTTTTCTGAATCCAAATTCTCGCGTCGATAATGGAGAGGAACATCTGCGCTATTTTTACGGAACAGGGCGATTACTAGGACGTGCCCTGCTCGAAGGCACAGTGCTGAACTTTCATCTGTGTGTTCCGCTACTCAAGTTAATATTAGGAACGCCATTGTGCTTCGATGACGTACAGTACTTGGACCCCGAAGTATACAAGAGCATGACGTGGATGTTAGAGAATGATGGCGTCGAGACATTGGATCTAGATTTTAGCGCAACAACAAGCGTCGGTGATCGAACAGAGATTGTTGATCTCATTCCAAATGGCCGCAATATTCCAGTGACCGACGCCAACAAACACGAATATTTGGAACGCAAATTCGAGCATCTACTGCTCAGGAGCGTAGCGGATCAGCTCTATGTCTTTCTTAAAGGTATTTACGAGGTCATTCCGCAGCAGCTCTTGATGTTATTTGACCATGAAGAACTAGACATTATCATGTGCGGGTCGTCGGAAATCGATGTCGATGATTGGGAAACACACTCGACAGTCGCAGAGAGCGTGGCACGGTCTCCAACGCTGGGATGGTTTTGGGAAATTGTGCGCGAAATGCCAAACGAGTACCGACGACGATTGTTACAATTTACAACAGGGTCTTCCCGCGTACCGCTTGTGGGTTTCAAAGGGCTTACCAGTTATGACGGCAAGGTCTGTCTGTTTACGATCCGAGGCATCGTTGGTGCGCCGAACGAGTTTGTACGCAGCTACGCGTGCTTTAACCGTCTGGATCTGCCGCTAGGAATCACACGCTCGGATCTCAAGCACATGCTGTATGCTGTGCTCGATACGGAGCTCTATGGATTCACAACAGACTAATCAAACTAGCTTATTATATAAAGTACGAAAAAAAAGATTTTTTTAAGACTTCAACTACTAGTATGCCATTCTGACGATAGACACCCGCGTCGCCTACAGTACTTCCAGATTTGCCCCCCCCCTCTAATCCTGCAACTGCATTTGACTCAGTTTCACTGTATGCTAACATTGCCAAGCAAAGGCGCGCTCGTCTTGACTGCAAGCGACCTGACTGTGTGTTGCGTCGTACTGCTCGTAGCCACTCTCTTTCTCACGAAACGTATTGGACGCAAAGAGGTCCACAATGTCAACGTCAATCCTCTTGCTATGATTCTCTCTGCGTATGTGACCAACCAAAGGAATTGGCGACACTCTACCCTAATACTCTTTGCCAAACTAATTGTTGTCCGCTCTGACATTGCAACAGCGAGCAATTAGCAACCCAACGGGTGCTGACTGCCCAACGGTACGAGATTTCGTCTTCTATAGTCAATGTCCAAAGAGCTGTGCTTACGTCTTCGACATTTGCAGAGAAGCGGAGCGTGGGTTTGCAGTCTGTTTCTCCTGTGGCTTCAAAAACTTCGCCCGTGTAGTAAACTGCGCCCTGTGCGGCGCGGATTCAGTCCATTCGCATTCTATGAGCTCGGATGCTGCCGCTGATCTTAGCGAACGGCAGGAGTGGACACGTCAATTGGGTGACCACAACCGCCTCGTGTGGCGTTGTAGACTGAAGAACGGGTCGGATTACTCTCCTGGTTATGTGCTTCGATTCAACTGGCAACTGGAGGGGGAGCCAGAAGCAGAACATACGGACGATCTTAAGTGTAATCTCATCTCCGAATGTAATTCCAGTGTTGAAGTGTGGTATGAGCTATTGGAGCCACACGACATTGATCCGGTGCAGTTCCCGCTGCCACCTCCTCACGCTGATAAGGCAGATACAGCGAAAGAGCTCAAGCAGGTCGCAGTAACCATTGCCACGCAGGATTTTCCATCCAAATACGCATATTTTATCACGAATGCGACAAAGTTACTTCAAGGTGGAGCTTCAATGCGACCTGCTTGTTTCGCGGTCCAGCGAGACACCATTCTCGAGCAATCGGTTGAATACATTAACGGCATCGACGAGGCCATTATCCGCTCGGTGCGTCTTCAAGTAAACGTGGAAGACAAAGTCTCCAGTAACAATCAGCATCCACTAAGTGGGCTACATGGTGAATGGTTGACCCTCTTAGTGGAGAAGTTTGTGGACCCAGAAGTTGGCCTCTTTTTGTGTACACAGTGTTCCGTTCCGAGGTACTTTATTAACCCGCAGTCCGAACACGTGCTTGGAGTTGATCATTTGAAGTACTTTTACGCTGTTGGAAGGATAATTGGACGAGCGTGTTTGGAAGGAGTGGTGCTTGATTTTCATTTGTGTGCACCGCTAGTAAAAATGATGTTGGGAATCCCGATTGATTTTGCCGATTTAAAAGACATTGACACCGAGGTATACCGGAATTTAACGTGGTTACTCGAGAATGATGATGTCGGGACTTTAGACCTCGACTTTACAGTGACGCAGCGTCACAAGAACAACGTCTCTACTGTCGAGCTCATTCCTGCAGGTCGAAACATTCAAGTAAATGACGATAACAAATTTGAATTTGTGGATTGCAAATTTCGCTATATGATGTTTGATAGTGTGGCATCCCAATTGGCCTCTTTCCTGAAAGGATTCTATGAAGTTGTACCTCAGCGGCTATTGTTGGCTTTCAATTATCAGGAACTCGACTACTTGTTGTGTGGCGCAGACAAGCTCGATATCGCAGACTGGAAGCGTCATACGCGCTTGGCTTTAAAAAGTCGACGAGAAGTGGCGTGGTTTTGGGATGTTGTCGAGCACATGTCCGATATGTACCAGAAGTGGCTTTTACAGTTTGCAACAGGCTGTTCACGTGCTCCACCCATTGGGTTTCAGGGTCTAACCAGCTACGATGGCCAGCTCAGCCCGTTTACTTTGGTCGACGCAGGGGATGGCAACTATTTTCGAAGTCACCCGTGCTACAATATGATCGAGTTACCGAAGTTTATGAACAAGGATGAATTGCACGATGCACTGTATGCTGCCTTAGACCACGAATACAGAGCTAACAATGCAAACGGTAACGACACAATCTCTGTACTACTATAGATGTGATGAACTGTAGCAAAAGGCTGTAAATGAAACATTGAAAAGCTTTTTATTCGTTCATTCAGATCGTAATCATCCCCAGCAAGCGTCCTCAATGCATTCGTTTGGAAATATTAGTGATGTTTTCTAACGGAAGTATGCGATTCACCTCTTCAGCTGAATTCCCCATTAAAGTCTTTTTCCACCATTAATTGGATATTTCGGGTTTCAATTTCCGTCTGAAGGCGAGCACATTCCAGCTCAAATAAACACCTTCGCTGAGCTTTGGTTTCATCGTCAACGCCATCGGTAATACTCTGTAATGTTGCTGTCGATTTAGGGGAGATGTTCGGGTGCGTTTCGCAGCGCCATTGTCCACTATTGTGGATTCACCCATCGATCCTGTCAGTCTCTTTGTATTGTCTGTACAGTCGTCATAATTGACTAATACCGAAATCATCTTCTCATAATATGGGCAAATATGGAGCACAAGCTTTTTCGTGCGCATTTGTTCGGGCTTACAGTCTTCGATCTTTAGAGGAGACTCCACTTCTGCCTCACGCAACCACTTTATCCGCTGCTTCAACAGTCGTGAAAACCATCGTACAATGCAGTCGAATATCCGTACTGCTTATTCCACACACTCCACGCGCTGCTTTATAAGGGGTCTATCTCTTCATCACACTTTATAAACGTAGAATAATTTCCTGGTACAGCAATCCAATCCAACAACAACTGTACAAGTTCAGCTGGTTTTTTCTCTTTATTGCTATCATTGCTCGTATCAATTTTTTGAGTTTCTCCGGCGAAGAGTTGCCCATCAGTGTCGATGTCATCAGAGGCGTCGTTACTGCATCCAGCTCCTTTTTCTCGTTAGTTGCCACTGAGTTGTGCATATCTAGGCCAATATCATCCATTTCTCTTCTTTTTCTTCCTCCTCTTCTTTCTCAGTTTCGTGCTTTTGTTCTTGTTCCTCAATCTTCTCCATCTGTCGCTGCTTCACCGTTCTTACTGCCTCCCGCTGCGCCATACTGTTTCCTTTTTTTTCGAAAAAACAATTTGATGTGTCTTTACAAAGAATGTCGAGTTCGACAGCAACTGCATCTCCTGCGCCTAGTCATTAGCTTTTGACCAAATGGACAACCGCATGACAGACCCACCATTCAGCACCTCCTTGTGAACCCACAACAGTATCTGACGATCCAACTCCGGATGCTTTACACGCTGCGAAAAGCAAAATTCTGGTGGTACCGCAGCGCTTAATAACTTGTCTTTACTTCGTAGCAGATTCGAGATGGTGGCTTGTGTAGGTGTAGGCTCGAGTCTTTCGCCCACCTCGCCGAAGTAACCTGCATCCAAGCAGATTCTTCTTTTTGCTTGCGAACAATTGCTACCTTTTTCCGGTACGTCAGATTTCGACGAGAGCGAGGTGGTGATCCATAGTTGGAAAAGATCTAATGGAATTTAACCTAATGTGCGAATATCCTCGACAGCAAATTTTTAGGCTTTCTTGCAAATGGCCTATTCTTATAAATTTTCTGCAATTTCGCACGCAGATCTGCGACAAATTTGCAAGATGGCAATTTGCGATGAGTTCAACCGGTGGGCGGATTTTCGCACCCCTGTACCATAACCCAGGTACAATGTACCATAATAAATGAAGCACAAAGCAGTCGTTTCTGCAGCAAAAGGGAGTGGAACGATTCACCTTAAGTCTTCATCAGCGTCGTCGAAGTCGGAACACAGCAGTATGAATCAGAAGAAGAGAGTAGCGAGGAGGACAAGTATATCGGACGACGATTCGGATAATTCGTGGCCGCTTCGTCTCCGTCTTCAGAAGATGATGACAGCATGCCACAGAGCCGTGCTGCTGGCTGAAGCAAACACCTGTAGTAACAAAAGCCAAAGAGTATTCAACCGTCAGCAGCAAAATCACTTCGCCATCAGCTTTGAAAAATGGAGCAGGCGACAACTGTGAGATACATACTCTAAAGTATATCTTATTGGCGATGGGTACATGACACCAAATTGCTTCAATTATAAGCGCGTCGCTTTTTTGGATCTAACCAACCACGCGACAGCGGTTCAAAACCCCTCGGAGATGATTTGGCAGCACGCGGTTGGAATGGTTGCTTATTCTGTTTCGCAATACTGCGATTGTGGTGAAGCGATCCGAAAAATGCTGAGGATAAGGTGGACCACACATGACCGTTGATTGGTGACGATGGGAACACCC
>MIQA02004383.1:0-30282 GCA_001887855.2 Sclerospora graminicola | reverse complement strand
AGGAGTTAGAAAGCAGACGCTGAGAAGTCTAGGACGTGGGTATGAAAGGATGTCAGCTCAGAACACGGAACTGGAGTTTAGAGCGTATCTGGAGGCATACAAAACCAGCCCATCACAGGTAAGTGAGATGATTGGAGCAGAAACATGGGGAAGCAACGATACTTTAAGTAGTATTGGGACTTTCCTACAACGTGACATCTTTGTGATTAGCAAGGACGCGGCTTCGGGTATATTGGGGGCGATTCACTACGCCCCGGAAACGAGAATTTTCAAGAAGCGTAAGTATGCCCCATGCGGAGAATATCCTGTTACGATAGGGGGTTGTATTGAACGAGTGCTAATCTTGAAAGCGAAAGCAGAAGTGGAGGGGCCAAGTTACCAATCGTCCTATTTTCCAACACGCTCATTATCAAGCGTTTGTCCATGGATGGCGCCAACAGGGAGATGAAAGGGGTACACAACAAGGATCGGACATAGATATGGAAGACACGACGCGAGAGCCGCGAGAAGGGTGTCCAGCAGGAAACGAAATAATACCAAGAGAAGAGACAGGCATGGAGGATAGACTGGTGTTGTCGGATGGTACGAGGGAGCAAATACGCAACGGGGAGCAGGAGAGGGAGTTAAACAATAAACATCACGTATTCAGGTGGCAAATGGACACCCTTCTGAGGCAAGGGACGTCACAAGCGAGGAGGCTTCTCTTTTTTTTGCATGATAAGGTGACTTAGAGACCTGAAGAGGAGCAAATCAAGTTATTAGAGGCAGACATGACGAATACCCAGACAAGGATAGCGGTGTCACAGTTCTTCGACGTGACAGAAAGGGAGTTAACAGGATGGTATAATCACCTACGAGGCGTGGCGACGCTAGAAGGAGAAACGGAGGACTACAGTAGTTCATCAAGAAGCATCAGTCAAGAATCGGAGTACATAGAGGGAGACGAGACCAAGGGACGAGCCACAGCACCACCGGTACTACCACGCAAGAGGAAAAAAAGAACGGGAGAGGACTGGGCGCGGGATACATCTTCGAGCCACACGGAGGGAATGAAGGTAGAACAGTGTGGGACATTAACAAAGCGCGAATTGTACGATGAATTTGACCGTACAATTCAGTCAACCACAGGGCCGGAGATGGAAGAGGGGGGCTGGCAAGCGGCCTGGGATACGATGGCAGAGACGTGGGGGCTTCAGCAAGGAGCAGTTATCCCTAAGGTAGACGCAACGACAGAATGGCGGAAAGCGATAGCGGCGGACGGGGATGCTGTCATACATCTGTTGGCGCACTTTACTCATCCACATAGATTGCTCCAATTATTTCATCAAGACATCTTTGTACTGATGGCCCAGGATTGGAGGAAGCAATGTTGGGAGGACGTCATACTCCAAGGAAAGCGAGAGAAGGTTTCAGCAGTAGCGGCGACAGAGTTCGCTGACTGGGAAGAGCGCGTTCACATCCTCCGGAATGAGAAGCAGAAGGACAAGGTAAGGAATAGCGCGCAGGAATGGGCTAAACTCCGGCATGCTGCATACGGGCACAATGCCTTCATCAGACTGTGTGCTCCGAAAAGGCGGAATATGGTCAGTAAATTATTAATTTTTGTTCATATATACGGGGCGACAATCGCAGCGGTGGTAGGGGAGAACGCAGCGCTTGATGACACCATTGTAGTAAAGCTGAAGCGGCATTTACAAGCATTAAAGGTAAACACGCGATATAGGGAGAAAATGGCTAACTTTGGTACAACAGAGGGCGCGGAGGGGGCGGAACTTCACAGCTTTATACACTCGGTAGTCGACGGAGACATCACAACAGTAGGGGAATGGGGGACACGCAGCCAGAATCGCTGGCGAGTCACTACTAAGGGCAACATAGACGAGACCAGACAAGGAAGTTCACACACTTCAGTAGGCACTAATTATCCTACCACTGAAGTGTATGCGCAAACACGGCGAGCAAATATCAGTAAAATGCGGTCACAAAAAACATTACGACAGCAAGAAACGACAACGGGAGGAGCCGAGATCAAGTTTGTCATCCAAAATGAGAGAGGTTTTGTTAACGGACGGAGGTATGATTGGATGAAAGCCTGGGTGAAAGATCATAGTACAGCAGGAGTTATTGGAGTGATGATTCAAGAAACGCATGTAGCCTCACAGGAGGAGGTCACTACTTTAACCAAGATGTGGGAGCGGGTCAATAACTACCGGGATGACAATACACGACTTTCATATTGGAGTATTGGTCACGATCGAACGAGTGGAGTGGGATTGCTGTTCTTTCCTCGGTTTGTAAAGAAGATATCGGTTTGGAATGAACATTTATGGACCACAAGATCGATTGCGTTTCGTTATGGAGAGTGGAACATACTAAATATTTACGGACCAGCACACACAGCGGCTAGTAGGGCAAGTTTCTATCAAAGTTTAAGGCCATGGTTTATGCATCGAAGAGACTACACTATTCTCTGTGGGGACTTTAATTGTGTAGAAGACCCGGTGTTAGACAGGAGTGGTTTATTGACTCGAGTCAAGTCAGAATGTGGAGAATTAACGGAGTTACTTAATAAATCACGCCTCCAAGATTCACAGTTGGCGCACTACAATGTGTCAGTAGAAGAGAACGAGACCGAACACATTCCTTTCACTTTTTGGCGGGGAAACTCGGCAAGCAGGCTGGACCGATTTTACGTATCAGAAGATCAGTTCAAGTGGATACACTGGACACAAGTGAAGCATCCCAGTATCCCGTCGTATCATGAAGAAGTGATGTTGATTCTCAATAGCGAGGAGAGGCGAAGTCGGAAACCCAGACGCCAGTCGAAGATTATCTATCCGATCAGCGGGACGTCAAGAGAGAAACGGCAGATTAAGCAGCGAGAAGAAATAGCAGTTACGGGAGATGCGGAGACTTGGGACGACAAAGTAAGACGGTGAAAACAAGCAATACAAAAGGTAACGACACGACAAGCTAATCGACGGAGGAGGAAAGCACAACGTCTGAAGATGTTACTTTTCGACAACATGAGGACCAGACAACAGTGTATAGATGTGGAGTATGATGAATTGAGACGACAAAACCAATGGAGAACGGACCGGAGATTTCATCGATCTCCAGCAACAGTAAGATGGCTGTTTAGACGGACAGCAATATGGGAGAGCAATCAGATAGTGACGAACATTACAGTACCAAATACGCAAGCTATCTCGACTGGAATGACTGTTGCAGATAAGTTTGTGAAGAGTTGGGCGCCGATTTTGGGGGTTCCCACATGACAACATTGGATACAGAGTTACAAGATCATATCGATAGATTCGCCCCACGGAACAAGTTCACAACGGTCACGGAAGAGGAGAATGTACTGTTGATGGCCCCAATTGGCGAATCAGAAGTGCTTTTGGCGGTCAAGAGTCTCGAGAGGAGGAAATCAGCGGGTGAGGACGGCTTAAACAATGATTTCTATAAGGATTTCGTAATGGAATGATGGAAGATTTATTGCGAACTTTTAACGATGTCATGAAGGGAGGGCATTCGCCGCCCTCCTTCTTCAAAGTAGTGATCATCCCCTTGAGAAAGAAAGGGGACTCGATTAACGCCATGGATTACAGGCCAATTTCACTTTTGCAGACTGGATACAAAATTTTCACAAAAATTTTAGCACGTCGGTTACAAACATTCCTGGCCAGGTTAATTGGTGATTCGCAGCAAGGATTTGTGCATGGACGTAGAATGGATAGGTCAGTGATGATCATGATGGCAATATTGGAACAAGGGAAAGCACAACCCCGTGTAGTGGCAGAGGACAGTGGAAGTGTGCTATTGCTAGACTTTGCCAAGGCATACGACACGGTAGATCGAGCGTATTTACTGAGCGTGTTACAGAGGTTTGGTTTTTCGGAGACATTCATACAACTCATGGAAATACTACATAGCGGGACAGCTGCTCAATTTTTGGTAAATGGAGAGTTCTCTAAGGAGATGGACGTCAAGTCTGGAATTCGTCAAGGATGTCCGCTAGCTCCATTACTTTTCATTTTAGCTGTGGAGCCTTTGGGAAGTGCACTACACAAGGAGAAGGCCCTACAAGGAATTACACTGAGTGACAGACAACGAACATACCAGCACTTGTTCTCGGCGTTCGTAGACGATTCTACGATATTTTTGCAACGCGCGAGTCAAGTTGAAATAGCATTGCGTTGGTGAAAACTTTTGGGGAACTATCGGGATTACGGGTACAGCCAACAAAATGTGTACATATATTTTTAAACACGGAGGAGCAACGGACATGTTGGCATGGGATACCGGTATTGCAGGCGGTAGGAACAACGAGGTACCTTGGATACGAGATTGGAGAGCAGAATCTTTTGAAACGTAACTGGGCGCATCAGTTAAAGGTTATTCAGAGGAGGTTAATTGTAGCAGCAAAATGCGGCACATCGGTAATGGAGAGAGTTGTTTAACGCGATTGCGCTCCCAGCAATTCTATTCACTGCGAAGATCTTCTCACCGAATAGTGAAGTGCTACAAAAATTACTGGTGTTCCAAAAAAAATTCGTGTGGAATCCGTCGGGCGATAGTTGGCAGAGACATAAAATATCGCCCATACTAGTGTACACCCCGAAACATGCAGGAGGTTTGGGTTTGATATCCATCCCATTGGCGATCCATACTCAGTTTGTTAAGGAGGCAGCGTGCTGGTTTATGGAACCTGCTTCAAAGTATTCGGCTGCATGTCGACTTTTTGGAGATTTCTATCAAAGAACCGGGGGAAGTTGTTTCCTCTCACCTGAGACGAGGCAGTTTAAAGCGAATCCTTTGAATAGAGGAAGGGGAGGTGACATAACATTGCGAATGTTATCACAATATTTAGGGCCGGAGCCGGAACAAGACGAAAGGAGAAAGAGGTACGTGAAGCAATATGTTACGAAAGCACTAACGAGAATTCAAAACACAGAAATGTTTCCTACGGTAGCGGTAAGGGACGGGGAGAGAGTTGATATTAACATTTGTGTGGATGAAGTACCATGGCACGATGCAATACCAGAAGAGATAGCAGCCTTTTGGGGAACATATAACTGGTGGAACAACCCCTGGATACTGGAAGCGAACCAAGGGCCGGTACCATGGCGGAAATATGACAAAATTGCGAAGGTCACCCTTAAGGAGCTACGGATAAGACGTACTAGTTGGAACACATACAAGTGAACAGCTCAAATGACGACAGAAGGAGGGCACACCAGAGCGAAGGTCTCGAGATGGCTGGCGACTCTAATATTGTGTTCCCCGAGGGTATGTGTGGGTCAATATATTGGACAGGACCCAACACTCCAGCTGCTTTCTCATCACGGGAAATTGCGAAATGTTGTTTGGAGTTTACGTGAGAAAGGAGTAATTCAAGGGCGGGATTCACTATTGGGAGGCAGGTGGACATGCAGACAACAACAAGACGGGTTCGGGTGGAGAGTGGAAGCTAGAAGAGATGCTAGTGATGACAGTGACTGTGACATGGAGGATATGAAGCAAGTAGTGTTTCGAGCTAATCCTCAAATACACGGGTATCCGTGGCGGATGCATGACCGAATACGGGGAAGGACATGGCGTTACTGGTTACGTCAATCTTTTTGAGAACTGTACAACAAGTATGTATCGCAACCACTACAAGGGGTGCTGGATAGATGGGAGAAGAAGAACGACCGTGAAGACTGGGGGCGAGTGGCTCAGGAGCAATCGACACACGACTTATGGTATCATGGGCATATGCTGACAGATATCCAAACCTGGGTGGTATATAGAGCAGCGACGCACCAGTTGAACGTGTATTACCCAGGATTCGAAGCTGATAACACCTGTCGCCTCGATAAGGAGTGCAAGGCAGAGGGGAAAGGGGTCACACATATTGTGTGGGGGTGTAAGCGGGCCATGTCTTTTGGGCCCGGCTTATTAGTTATTGGCATGGTTGGGTGGTTTCAATGGAAACAATTCGTACATTCCAGCACTCGATTGCAAGTAGAAGAGCTCCACCCATATCGCCCAGGTTTAAGGTGCGAGTGGAGAACAGGTGTGATGAACAAGCGGAAGAGTGTCTAGAACAAGTGCATAGATTATGGTGGGCCATATGCTCAATTGGAGTGACTTGGATATGGCGTGTACGGAATTTAGTGGTGTTTCAGCAACAGGAATGGAATCAATTCAAGTATACTGAATTCATTTGGGCGAAGACGATGGGACAAATACGGGCAGTGACGGCATATGAGCAACGAAGACCTGATCTAAGAATAAAAGGGATGCAGCTCCAGATATGCCTTGAGTGTTTACTGGAAGTAGATGGAAATCTAAACCCGCGTCAGACCGCCAGGAGAAACACTGAAATGCAGCGGACGGCAAAGGTTCATGATAGGATATCGCAGGAAATGAAATCTTTTATAGTAGCTAATAGTAATTAAGACTAAATAGACTACAATTTACAACAACAACAAGTAGCTCTGTACCCGTTGGGCGGCAGAGGTCGATTGTATTTTGCTTTACCTTTATTCTGTATTAGTAGTAGTAAAATGTAGTCTGATTAGTCTTAATTATTAGCTACTATGAACATATAGGCTCAGTAATCATGGATTGCAAGTTCTTGTTCAACACACTGGTCCTGTCTTTTGAAGTCGTGATCTGGTGCTGAAGTTTGATTAAATAAGCACTGTAAACTGATTTGCAGTCGGATCCCTTCTTCTCTTGTTACAAACGACCGCCTCTCGTATTCAGCCACCGGATCTATTTATGCTCGGCATTGTTGCCATAAAAACTCGAGGTGTTCATATGCATATTTAATGCTCCCTTGAAAAACCAATTGGTTACGGAGTTGCCACAGCCATGCCGTCACAATCCCGCATAACCATTACCATAGTCGCTAAAAGTCTGGTGTGTAAGTTTCAACAAACCGTCCATGTCTTAGCATCATTGCTTGCTTGACGTGTATCCCTATCGGCGGGGGTTTCTTCATCACAACTGCGTCCTGAAACTCACAAAGTGATGATTCCGTGATGTTGACATCTATTCAATGTTGTAGAAGTCGTCTCCAAAACGCCTGTGCTCGTCTGCACTCCCATAAAATTTGGAACACATCCGTCTTCGTGCTGGTGCAACGCTCATCTAATAAGCAGTGTCAATCCAATGGCTCCCGGAGAAAGAAAGTATTTAATTGCATTGTAGCCACACGAAGCATAACCCACACTTGATACTTAGTTAGCAAGTTATCATGCTCCCATACTCCACTACTTGTAATTGTGTACACCACCTACTTTCCACGCATCTACATTTCCATTTAGCCAGAATAGTCCCCAACTTTGGTGCCGCTCCCTGATAATAAAGTTTTCGGAACGATCGACGGTTTTGCCCTAGTAGGCGAGACCTTCTGGTTCCTCAAAACCTGCCAAATATACGTAAACGAAAGTAGTCGTTGGATTTTGAGATCCCGTATAGCCATAACCGGAATGCTGTCATATTTCCGAGGAACCAATTCCGGCGCTCGCAACTCTCGAATCCAGGGGTTTGAGGCCCCACTATAAGTACCCCAAAACGGAATCATATGGTCTGGAAGTATACAATGATACTCGTAAGAATCCACATACAGCGTAATTACAATACCTCCCCTGGTATAAGCTGATCGATTTCGAGACCATACCTTCAGCCATGGTATCTATAATCTTAGGTAGTGTGTGCCGTGTGTGTTGTTCCAAGTGTTTTATTTGCGTCCTATGAGGACCTAGCCGTTCCGCTAGTTCCCGCTTGATTCCCCCGGGCGCTACTCGTTGTACACCTCGGTCAATCGGGTATTACGCCTGAGTAACGTGCAAAGAAGGCTGGCGACGGCAACTGCGTGTAGCACAGCGTTGGTTTAACGGATGCAGCTGTTTAATGTGATCGCCATTCCTTCAATTCTGTTTACGGCAAGAATGTTTGAACCCCCAAAGAAGTATTACATCAATTATTGCACTCACAGAAGTCGTTTATTGGGCATAAAAGGACGCCGCCGAAGGCGGCTGCAAGCACAAAATTTATCCTCTGTTATTGTTCACTCCACACGAAGCAGGGGGAGTGTGATTTATCTCTATTCCGGTGGCGATCAAGATCCAACCGCTTAAATTAGCATGCCAGAGGCTTATAGCAGCCCAGACTGTTATCAAAGGGATTGGCTGGATTTGATGAATCTATTACAACCTAAGGATGCGGGACCGGTACTAACTTCAATTAAAGGCTATCGTGTTTGCCAGGCAGTGGACTCCTAAGTCCGCCCACCCAAACTGATAACCGAGATATCTTACCCCACTTCCAACTTGTAATACTGGTATTTTTTGTACCAGTTTTTTGGTACATACAACGTATTTAACAACAAATTCGCTTGAATATTCAATCGCCAAAAATACCTCTATCGCTCACGGCACCTGCTCCGCATACTTGACAATCACCTTCGAATCATCAACAAAGGCCAAGAAGCGATGCTCCAGAGTCCCACCTTCTTGCAAAGGGTGAATTGCGGCCATACGAGTCTCCTGTAACAACGCCGACGCCAAAAGTTCTACCGCCAAGATGAATAGCAGCGGCGCCAGAGGACAGCCTTGATGAATGCCTGATTTGACCTGAATGGAGACGGAAAATTGGTTATTGACGAAGAATTCAGCTGTTGTACTTGAGTGTAGCCGAGCCATCAGATCCAGAAATCCATCCGAAAATCCAAACATCGTAAGAGTCGTAAACAAATATTTTCTGTCCACAGTTGCTGAAATCAAGAAATAGAACACCTGCACTTTTCTCCGCATTCATTTCTTTATGTTCTTGTAAGTCACAAATGTAGTCATCATTAATATAGCCGCTTTTTCCATCCGCAGATCCGTAGCGAAACCCTGTTAGTATCACCTATTAATTGACCTAGTATACGTTGTAATCGCCGTGCCATAATTTTTGCGAAGAGTTTGTACCCAGTACTTGACAACAAGATTGGACGATAATCCAATGCGTTGCTTGAGTCACCTTTCTTCCGTAAAAAGGAATCACCACATTCTTCATAAACGATTGTGGTGGCTTCGCGCCCCGTAAAGTATTAGTCGTAAAAGAGTTTCCACTAGTAACATCGACAATTTTTTATAGGAATCATTCCCGAGGCCATCATTACCCGCTGCTTTACGTCTTTGCAATTTTTTTATCGCCCACTCCACCTCTTGTTCTGTTATGTATAGCAGTTTTTTTAGTATCCGTCACTTCTCGTTCCTCAGAAATTTGCATAAAACTCTGGACCTCCGCCAATAGCCGCTGACTTCTCACCTCCAGGTGACTCTTACCCAGTATCGGCTTCCACGTCGCAGCAAATTTATCAGGAATATACAACGCTTCATTAAAATTCATTCCGGAAGTGGCTGTTATCGTAGTTACTATTTGATCCCGCTCCCACACCGATGTTCTTTTAAATAGCCAGCGCACATCAGCCACCGACCGATGTAACCGATAGCCCCTTCTGAAGCACTATTCCTTCTCCAAAGAGGTTGAAATCGATGAAATTAGGCGTTTCCTGGTAACTGCGTTATCTTGATCGGATCGTTGTAGCTGATGGACGCGACTCTGGATAACCGGCTCTTAATAGAAAATAGCACCTCTCGACACACATCTACCCACTTATCCCAGTTACGGACTCGTCTATTAATCTTCACTTCAGGAAATAACTTGTTGAAAATTGCGAGTTGAACTCCATCAATATGAGAACCCGGAAATGGGTATGGCATAATCCGTTAATTCCGCCGTAGTTCCTTCATGCAAAATAAACGAAGCGACGCGGTCTGACTTCTCCACGTCAGAGTATTTGGATGTGCTTCCGGATCCTCTTCGGGCAGCATTACTGATGCGGTGCACCCAACCGTGGTGCACGGTGTTTCGATGAAACCCCAACACAAATGAGCTGCGACGTTGCGCTCAATTTCCTCTTTTTTTTCGGGCTACACTAGATCTTTCCGCA
Organism: Sclerospora graminicola; assembly: GCA_001887855.2. Taxonomy (NCBI): domain Eukaryota; phylum Oomycota; class Peronosporomycetes; order Peronosporales; family Peronosporaceae; genus Sclerospora; species Sclerospora graminicola. The sequence goes on along the minus strand of MIQA02004383.1, from coordinate 20,285 downwards.
CTATGTACGCGATACTATGTCAAAACAGCCACAAAAATGCTGGATCAAATTTGAAGTCAGCCAGCCCTTAAGTTACACGCCTTTTTTTATCTTTTGTAGTCGCCGTAAATTCGCTCTCCGAACTGGCCAGAATGTAACTGTCGACTTGCAAAAGTAGCCCTCGCGAGATCTTGATTCCTGTCTTGCGCAGTCAGCAAAATTCACCAAGCAATTGGCTGTAAAGCCATTCGACCCATGGGACTCTCTTTGTTACCTCTTCCCGCCGTAGCCTATAATGCATCCTCATTTTTAATCCACACTGCCCAGTAACCCCTGACCTTTTCCTCTTGTGTAAGTGCCGGGTCCGCTCCTTCTACCAACGACACTTGCCTTTTGAAGTTAGCCTTCTAGTTACCGGTGAATATGGCAGGAAACTCCGCGACAACCTTGGAAGAAAGGCAATTTTCCCCAGCATCGTGAAGAATTTGCACGAGCTTAACAACACGGACTATGTCGGTCAGGAATGTCATTTTTTGCCGCGAACGTATTGAAGCTTGGCCAGTCAGGGTTATCTCAGCTGTATTATCACTTTTACTGCAACCCGAACTATTATCTTCACCTGAAAGGACAACATCATCTGTAGAACGTGTTGGAGTAAACAGCTTCAATTGTTTGAGCATCTTTGGGGTGTTGTTGGCTGGTCTGAATGACGAGCGCCCAATTTTGTCTTCAGGACACTTAACGCAGCGTTCATATCCTCCTTATTTCTCATCGATTGGCAGACCGAAAAAGGGGTTTATGACAAAACCCATACACCGTCACTGCTCAAGATTAGCCGCCACGGGAAAATGTGCCATCAGGCCGCAAGCGTACTTCAAGAAACGCAACGATGCTAGCCTTTTCACGCGCGGAGAGATCTACTCGCCACGTTGGCACCAGCGGCAGCTGTTCGAAGACAGGTCCGTTCGTTTATCGGAACCAAAGCGACGCGGTCTGACATCTCCTCGTCAGAGTATTTTGATGTGCTCCGGATCCTTTTCGGGCAACATTGCTGTTGCGGCGCACCCACGCGTGGTGCACAGTGCTATGATGAAATCCATACACCGTCGCTGGTCAAGATTTGACGCCACGGGAAAATGTGTCGTCAGGCTGCAAGTGAACTTCAAGAAACGCAACGATGCTAGCTTTTTGCGCGCGGAGATATCTACTCGCCACATTAACACCAACGGCAGTTGAGTGGTCTGACATCTCCTCGTCAGAGTATTTGATGTGCTTCCGGATCCCTTCGGGTAGCATTACTGTTGCGGCGCACTCACGAGTGGTGCACAGTGTTATGATGAATCTCATACACCGTCGCTGCTCCAGATTTGGCGCCACGGGATAATGTGCCGTCAGACTGCAAGCGAACTTCAAGAAGCGCAACGATGCTAGCTTTTTTGCACGCGCAGAGATCTACTCGCCACATGAACACCAGTGGCAGTTGAGCGGTCTGTCATCTCCTCGTCAAAGGTTTTTGATGTGCTTCCGGATCCTTTTCGGGCAACATTACTGTTGCGGCGCACCCACGCGTGGTGCACAGTGTTATGATGAAATTCATACACCGTCGTTGCTCAAGATTTGGTGATACGGGGAAATGTGTCGTGTGTACTTCAAGAAACGCAACGATGCTAGCCTTTTCGCTTGCGGAGAGATCTACTCGCCACATTGGCACCAGCGGCAGCTGATCGAAGACAGCTCCGTTCGTTTATCGGAACCGAAGCGACGCGGACTCACATCTCGTAGTCAAAGTATTTGGATGTGCTTTAGGATTCTTTTCGGGCAATATTACTGTTGCGGCGCACCCACGCGTGGTGCACAGTGTTATGATGAAATCCATACACCGTCGCTGCTCAAGATTTGGCGCCACGGGAAAATGTGCCTCAGACTGCAAGAGTACTTCAAGAAACACAACGATGCTAGCTTTTTTGCACGCGCAGAGATCTACTCGCCACATTAAGACCAACGGCAGTTGAGCGGTCTGACATCTCCTCGTCAAAGTTTTTTTATGTGTTTCCGGATCCTTTTCGGGCAACATTACTGTTGCGGCGCACCCACGCGTGGTGCACAGGGTTATGATGAAATTCATACACCGTCGCTGCTCCAGATTTGGCGTCACGAGAAAATTTGCCGTCAAGCTGCAAGTGAACTTCAAGAAACGAAACGATGCTAGCCTTTTCGTGTGCAGAGTGATCTACTCGCTACATTGGCACAAGCGGCAGTTGGTCGAAGACAGGTCCGTTTGTTGATCGGAACCGAAGCGACGCGGACTCACATCTCCTAGTCAAAGTATCTGAATGCGGTTCCGGATCCTTTCCGGGCAACATTACTGTTGCGGCGCACCCACCCGTGGTGCAGAGTGTTATGATAAAACTCATGCATCATTGCCGCTCCAGATTTTGCGCCACGGGAAAATGTGCCGCCAAGCTGCAAGCGAACATAAAAAAACGCAACGATGGCAGCCTTTTTGCATGCGGAGAGATCTACTCGCTATATTGGCACCAGCAGCAATTGATCGAAGACAAGTCCGTTTGTTTATCGGAACCGAAGCGACGGGGTCTGACATTTCCTTAAAACCGTTTTTATGAGGTTCCGTATTCTTTTTGGGCAACATTACTGGTGTGACGCATCCACCGGGGGTGTGCGGTGTTATGATGAAGCCCATACACTGTCGCTGCTCCAGATTTGGCGCCACGAGAAAATGTGCCGTCAAGCTGCAAGCGAGCATTAGGAAACGTAACGATGCTAGCCTTTTCGCGCGCAGAGAGATCTACTCGCCACATTGGCACAAGCGGCAGTTGTTCGAAGTCAGGTCCGTTCGGTGATCGGAACCGAAGCGACACGGACTCACATCTCCTAGTCAAAATATTTGGATGCTTTTCCGGATCCTTTTCGGGCAACATTATTGTTGCGGCGCATCCACCCGTAGTGCACGGTTTTATGATGAAACCCATACCACGTTGCGGCTCCAGATTTGGCGCCAGGATAAAATGTGCCGTCAGGCTGCAAGCGTACTTCAAGAAACGCAATGATGCTAGCCTTTTTGCGCGCCGAGAGGTCTACTCAACACAAGGGCACAAGCGGCAGTTGGTCGAAGATAGGCCTGTTTGTTTTTCGGAACCGAAGCGACGCGGTCTGACATTTCCTTATCAGCGTTTTGGATGTGGTTCCGGACACGTTTCGGGCAACATTACTAATGCAGCGCCACCACCCGTGGTACACAGTGTTATGGTGAAACCCATACACCGTCGTCGCTCCAGAAATAACGCCACGGGAAAATGTGCCGTCAAGCTGCAAGCAAACGCAACCATGCTAGCCTTTTCACGCGCAGAGAGATCTCTTCGCCCAATCGGCAGTTGGCTGAAGACAGGTCTGTTCGTTTATCGGATCCGAAGCGACACAGACTCACATCTCATAGTCAGAGTATTTGGATGTTCTTCCGGATCCTTTTCGGGCAACATTAATGTTGCGGCGCACCCACCCGTAGTGCACAGTGTTATGATGAAACCCATACACCGTTGCTGCTCCAGATTTTGCGCCACGGGAAAATAGCCGTCGACTGCAAGCGAACGATAAGAAACGCAACGATCCTGGCTTTAACGGTCACAGGAATCGGCCCCTAGCACATTGCCTGGGTCGAATAAAGGCTTGGAATGTGTGAGTGTGTTTATACAAACACTTAAGAATCACGGATGAAAATGACCCCGAACGATTAAAGTGCCGAAGACGGAATCAAACGATGAAATGTTTTACGTGGTGATGGAGTCGCAACACAAGGGCAAAACCTCGCACAAGAAGACACAGTCAACCGCTAAAGCAAAGAATCAGGACACACAAGCGCCAAATTTATCTAATATACTCGTTAGTGTCCATATGCTCTGCTAGCTTGCCCTCTTGCAACATTTTCTCGTACGAATCGAATGTCTCCACAGGCATAGGAAACTCATTACCGTTTTGGGGCTAGCGAAGTCGAAAGTTCCATCAAGGGAATCGGCCGCGAGGATCTATAACTCAATTCGGTATCGATAATTGTGAATTTTTTTTCTTTCCACGACGTTTGCCGACTAATTTCGGTTCCTTCGTGTTTGTTCTCTTCTTTTTTTGGCATCACATAGAAGCTGAACGATGCGGTCGACGCAGTTGTGGGGTCCCGTGTCGAGTCGCATCTCGCATAGAGCATGCAGTTGGTCAGATAGCTCCTGGTGCGGTTTCTCATTGTGATTATCATTCTAACACGTGTGTAGCACAATTCATCCGCAGGTTGAAAACCTTTTGTTAAATATTTGATTTTAAAAGTTTGAATTAGGTTATTTTTAAATTTGACCATGTACCTCGATCGGAACGGAGCCGTTCTCGGTACTAAGGCTATCAAAACAATGCTTGCACACAACGATATGATGAGATTGCCCTTCGGTCCTCTTACTCACGACCACAAACTCATTTCACTCCGGATTTATGTTTCGACCACCTTCCATTGCGTTGTTCTTTACCCTCAGCTTCCGTCCTTCTACGCGCCTGAGTCACCTGCTTGGTTCGTAAAGACCGACGATCGTGGTGATGATTTGCCGTCTTCTAGAACCGAATCTCATATCTTTAAAAACGCACGTAAATCCTTTTTTGCATAAAAAAATATGTGAAGTTGGTTTATTCGTTTCAACCCAGTTGATACGTTAAAACTGGAGGCGAGCCTCTGTTGAATCGTACAGTAAAAAGTGTCATTAGTGTGGGTGGGAAGATAGTGTGGCTGCGCAAATACCATGGGCTACACTAATTTTTCTTTTTCAATAGTCCACAATAAGTCACACTAATTTCGCACATTCTCTTTGCGGGAATTCCAAACCCGTACCTCTTACCACGCATTTTCTCAGAGGCCGTAGTTTGTCAATGACATGCTCGAATAGGTAACATAGACGTTGGGGCACCTGTATACCTTTTCACGTTTGACGAACGCACATATGTGTACGACAAAAAAATTATGAGAAGACTAGGAGGTGGTACAATCAGCAGGCTTCAAAAAAAAGACACTCGTACAAGAGAAAATGCAAAATGCCTAATTTAAGAAATTCTAGAATGCCTAATTGAAATCATACTTATCCCGAGTTCAACGGCACTTCTGGGAGGAAAATGGGAGCCTCTGCCGATAATTCTGGCCTCGTTTGGACTTCGTTTTTCATGCCATTTCCCTAGTTGGAAAGAAGCCTCGAAACCAACGTTGTCACCTCAATTAGATGGCACGACCCGGCAAGGCTGACAATGGCAAGACCGCTAGCAATCGAAAGAGTTCAAAGACAGTGAACACACCTCTCGTTCAGTTGCGCCTTATCACACCAAAAGCAAAGGAAGGTCGGCAAGGATGGCTACCGTCGTACGAGCTCAAACTGGGAATGCGACCACTCTACACACGGTTGTGTTGGCAGCGAGGTGCAAGATCTGCGAGACGTTCGGTCACAAGAGAGCGCACAAGGCCTCCAACTACCATCTTCTAATGGATACTAAGAAGCTAGCGAAGCGGTCGTTGATCTACTTGGTGTATTCTTTCCGTCGGGACTACACCACGACGCACCTCCGAACGAGCATCCAGTCAAGTTCAGCTAGTTTGAAAGCCTCCCGATGGACGCCAGAAGCGCCTTCTTTCTGAAGGCCGATTTGACTTCAGGAATGCTTCTCGTCACGAACAAGCCAGTGATCATTGATGTCTTCTCCGTGAAAGACGACAACGAGCGCAGATTTGGAGAGATTTCAGTAGATACCATCTTACGCGACTTCGAGTTGCTCGACGGCAACCACCGTCTTGTCATCCAGAACCTCAAGCGGTTTGACACAGCTGTCAAAGCACTGGCGAGGGCGCCAGTATCTCAGCGGTCGCTGATCTCTTCGACATTTTCAAAAAGCCTTCGCCAATGCAAGTTTAGGTCATCCAAACTAGAAATCCATCGCGCAAGACGTGCGCCGTGTCGCACTCAATCTTGCCGCCATCCGCAACATCCTCGAATTTGTGTGGGGCTTCGGAATTCTCATTGATGGCGCGTCTCACAAGTCAGAGGGGAATCTAGACGCGCGTCTATCTTTTTGCGCTCCACACCCAGCTTCATAACATCCACTTGATGGCAATTCCGACGGGGAATCACATCCACACGGCCGACAGCTGCACAGAACGAGTCCTCTTCCTCCTCGAAAAGGTGTCAAGGTCCAACATTTACTTGCACCCGCTTGCCACTGGCACTTCCACTCGCGTGAATATTTTCCCCTGCTTGATTCCCACCGACAAATGAAATGGCCTTGATCTCTGGTACATCGCAGATGAAGTTGACAGTATCCTATAAAGTGAGCAAGGAGTTTAGTGCAGTACAGTGCCTGACGGTATGAATTACGTACATGAGCACCGTGGATGGCGTTTAAAACGCCGTCGGGAAGACCTGCTACTTGAGCAAGACGAGCAAGAATCTAGACACGAGATGAGAGAGATGAGAAAGATGGTCAGGCTGAAAGAAGAGGGAAACATTGCAAACCATGGTAGCACCCGGAAGGCATGCTTGTCACCTGTTGCTTATGTTCAGACATGGCAATATTGGTGTCTCCTTGAGCGAGTGCCGTGAAAATCCAGCAATGATTCGTTGGGCGTCGCACGTACAGACTTGAGTTGAAGCCCCGTGTACCCTGACAACGGGTGTAGAAGACAAGCTTGAATATGTAAAAATCAATACAGACACTGTCATGTCGATAAATTTGTGATGATGGTTCGTAACAATTTGACCTACCTTCTCCAACGACAGCTCGTGACCTGTTTACTAAGTACCTGGCAATCCTGGAAATACCGCGGCGGAGTTTATTCGAAAAGTTGTCATTATTTGCAATAAATGCAGAGGAGGTTGGACCGTACCAACTAGATCAGTGTTATTGCATCCAAACCCTCACCTATGGTCGATACGATGCCATCCCGATCGTCCTGGTGGTCATGGTCTCCCTCATCGTCGGGCACGCCATATCGGACTGGGAGGACGAGCCTAGTATGTTACCAGCAATGATTGACGGTAGCAGCGTTTGTGGCGCCCCAGACCTCCTCACTCCACTGCATTGCCGTTAACTGGTCTACCTTGTACACCTTGGCCCCTTCAACATCACCTCCGCTGTCGATCCGATCGATGGCTTCGTTTAGAGCATCGCCACCGGTAAGTCTTAATCAAGGTTTTAACCTATAAACCTCCCGTTAGACCAGATTTAACAGCCAACGGCAAGTCTTATTTCTGGTCGTTACCGCACGAGGTCTTAAATTTAGTGCTATAGGACTTATTTTAAAACCGTGGTTTTAATCAACCAAGCGGGTTCATTGGTCAAAACAATTCTTGCAACAATTGGTCAAACATCGAAAAAAAAACTTGATCATTTCGACTCTCCAGTACAATGTAAGTTTTAATGATGCTAGCTAACATAACTGACGAGTTCATTTGCCTTTCGTGATAGAGTCAATCCATGGTAGCGCAGCCGACACGCGTGAAAACGCAGCGGGAACTCCTTTATTGCCAAAGTCAATTTGCCAGCTTGTTAATTCAATCAGGACGTCATCCGAATCCCCCTGATTGTTTACATTGCGGTAGTGCGTACCCACGGCAGCATTTTTTGTGTACAGCAACCACGAGCAGGGCGTAGATGTAAGCACGCGTATTGGAGAAATGAGAACAGCGCCGCAGAAGCTGTTGCCACCACTGGTCTCACGATGTCCTGCCGTGTACAGTAGCTGATGAGAATACGTGGAATGAATTGGGTGTGGAGACATATCTACGCAAAACGACTCTTCTGTGTCTTTGACAATTTTGTTGCTAGAGGCATTTTGCCGACGGGATTACAAATAGAAGCGGCGTCTAAACCACGCCAGGCGTCGTTGGCGAGAACCAGCCAGTAGTATTCGTCGTCAGAGTCATCATCGTCGAAGGTGTCTAGTGCGTTCGGAATGACAGGTGTAAACTAAAACTGTTTGGCAGATATTTTAAATAAAACTGACGTTAAAAAAAAGCCTTGCCGGTGGAACAAATTCGTTCACACAGGTTTAACGATCAGCCACGGGGTCTTAACTCTTCAATTACGACCTAAGGTTAAGACTCACCGGTGGAGATGCTCTTATTTGCTTCGCCCGGTAGCGCATTTTGAACGAGGCTATCACGCCAGCGTCCATGGGCTGGAGGCATGACGTCGTATTTGGCGGTAAGTGAATAATTTTGACGTAAGCACCAAATCACCAGTCTAGTGTGATGACGCGTTGTCAAGAAGTAGCAAAACATGCCGCCCTTCGGCTCTCATCCTCGCGTCCAACTAACGTATCCATTGGCGAAAAATAAATGACGTCATCCATGCCTTTTTGTTGCTTTGTAGCTGTAGCCATAGTCAGCAGGGGTTTTCCCTCGAAAGCAGCGTGGTCGCGCCGCGCGCCCAATGAATATAATAGTTAGTAGCTTAGAACCCTCCGCATTAGCGCCCAAAATTAAAGTAATTCTGGTTTTGTCAAGCTTGACACCTGGCGTACGAGGAGTGCAGATGCCCCGCGTCGGTGCTTGCGAGTAGAATAGGTCGCATTCATCCATGTTGAATACATCACGCAGATCATAGAAGTCGATTTTCTCTTGGAGCTTGCGCAGTCCACCATGGACAACATTCCAATCGACCGCACCAGACTCCCCTTTATGAAACGGAATCGGAAGTTGTGTCGGTTCATGAATGCTGACGGCCAGCCAACGGAGAGCTAGAGATCGAGCGCATCACCGCCCAAATCATTCCAAATCTGTATCAAGAGAGCATGATAAGTGATTTGTGTGAGGCGTATGGTATGGAAGGAGCGAGCGGTGCGAAGACGCCTATCGGTGATTAGTGCAACGAAGTGAACGATGGATGCGACGAGAAGATTGCTGATGCAAAAGGAGAAGTAAGTGAAAAGTGTTAGTTGGCAGTTTGCTTTGGTTGGTCGTGCACAAGAACAGACATCGCATTTGCCGCGCATGAAGTAACTCGTAGGACGCATCAACCGACTGTATCGGAGTGGAAGTTAGCTAAGCGAATTGTGCGGTATCTAAAAGAGACAATCAAGTACAGACTATGCATGCATGACAAAGAGCCAAGCAAGGAAGGGATTGGGATGTTTGGTTTTCAGTGACGCTGATATCGCAGCGGGCAAAATGTGGCGGTTTAGCATGACCTTCTTTGCTGCTGCTATCCCAACCCATTCACCAAGCGCGCTGGTGCCGTAACCTTGAGTGGTTTGCGCCGCTTCCCACCGCCGTAATCCCTGTTCTCATTTCTTTTCGACTACTTAAATAATATTGCACACTGTGTTGCGTGCGGGGGGCTGCGCGAGCTTGAACTTCAGTCAGCTAGCTTTGCATGTGTCATCTCAGGCTTTTTCTTGCTTTTCTGAATCATCGCGCGCTTCTTCTCGATGGTCATCCACCGTCCCATGTTTGGTGGTGATGACCTGCAAAATTGGCGCCAAGCAGAAACTACTTACTGAATACATGTGCATGAGTAATACCTGCTAAAATAGAATATTACGTTTGTATAAATGCGAAACAGGTAACAGATTTTCGAAGTGAGAGTACTAGCTGTAACGTATTGCAGCAGATTATGAGCGCAAATTTGGTGTCTTAGCTTTTTCACGATAATTTCATAGAGAATGCATGGATTTGGACGGTTAAAACTCCAATGAAAAGCCGATTTACGTGACCGGAAGATGGAATAAACGAAAACCTTAGCCATTCACGTCGTTTTTCTTTAGAGCGGTTCAAACTCTGAAATCGGGTTATTTCTGACATCAGTTTATGGTCGGGCTACTATTCACGAGGAGGTCTACTATTTGGATCAATTTTTCGCAGACCAGACAAAAAACATAAGGATTTTGCACAGACGAGACAAAAAACATAAGGATACATATTTTTTTGCTTATACCGTGTTCTGTGGATGCCTCATCGATTTTTTTTCTGTTTCTTCTTCGTATTAAAACTCATTTTTACTTTTACATAAGTTGTTGTGAAGAGAGAGCCATACAATAATAGCAGAAGGACTGCTATCACGAGTACTGACTTGAGCTATTTCTTCTTGCTTGCTAATAAGCATACTAACTTATTAATTGCTGGCCTGCATATGCATTATCTTCATTTGTAAAGCAACCTAAAAGGAAAACTTAATATCCCAATTAAAACTGAGAGCTACACAGGTGCCTAAGTTAATTGATTATTGCCAATTAGCCTTGATTGGGGTCCCAGTTTAGGCGCTTCTTCATATTATTAAGATCATTACGTAGCCTGCTGGCGAAGCGAAACACATTTAATGAGATATTTTTTCTATTTCCTTTTTGAGTACATACCTCATCTACATCTCAACCTCATCTACATTAACATTACTATCTAAGCGCCGTTTTCGGCCATTCATGTCTAAATCATCTCTATTCTGTAATAGACATGTTATAGATAACACAAATGTGCAGTAGAAACCACCTCAATAAGAGACTGTTACTTAAGACAAGTTCACTTTCATAACCTCTCAACACAGATAATGAGTAGTATTGTAATTTTCAAACGACAAAATTTACTAGGGAATATTCCATTAAATGCACGGTCATAATTGATCTCCTCTCTAAAACGATAATCCGTACTTTATTGAGTGAACTCAAAAATGATCCAAATATAGGGATGTTACTTGTAACAAGTTTGATATTTGTGACATGTCCATTACGGTACTAGTACTAAATTGACGCACCGTCAAAAGCGCCATAAACGGCTGCGTCAAAAATCCCGCCAATCATCAGCTGCGATTTGTTTATGGTGAATGATGATTGGCCAATCTCGTTTTTTGCGCTCATAAACTGCTGAGTCAAAAATCCCGCCAATCATCAGCTGCGATTTTTTTATGTGAATGATGATTGGCCAATCTCGTTTTTTGCGCTCATAAACTGCTGCGTCAAAAATCCCGCCAATCATCAGCTGCGATTTTTTTATGGTGAATGATGATTGGCCAATCTCGTTTTTTGCACTCATAAACTGCTGCGTCAAAAATCCCGCCAATCATCAGCTGCGATTTGTTTATGGTGAATGATGATTGGCCAATCTCGTTTTTTTGCGCTCATAAACTGATGTCGCTCATAATCTGCTACAATACGTTACTGCAATATCCAAAAGTATGCAGTGTGTCGAAAAAAAGTACAGAATACCTAATCCAAATATTGACAAGGACTATTTTTACCCAAAAAAGCGCACACAAGTCAAGCCCGTGTGGGTCAATGTGCTCATGGGATCGCTGCTTTATCTGTCACGTTTAGTATGTGGATCTAATTTGCTTAGTTGACAGACTCAAGTTGTTGTAGCATCAGAAAAACGTCCCTATTCCTTCTAAAAATTTCTTTTATGTAATTCACTGATCTTCTTCACTCCATGGCCTCCATATTACTCACTTCCTCCACCACAATATACCCGATATCTTTAATCACTGCCAGAGACTCGAACGCATCTTTTTACCCGATTGTAGCACGAAACTTGCTGGTCGATGCGCCTATTTGACGCACGGGTAGGCCTAAAGTGCTGCTGCATTGAACACGTCGTTTCCATCAGAATCCGGTAATTTGAACAGAACTGACAACACCGGCATCTACACGAGTATCAGTAGCATATCTGCACGGGCATTCTACAAAAGATGAAAACCATCTCGCCCGTCATTGCGGTCACAATTTTGGTTGGTTTATCTTGAAATGTGTATGCTGCAAGAACTACCTAACGTTAATTTGGGTTTGCCAGAATGACAAGGGTAGTTTATCGGGTGGCAACACACTTATACTACCCAGGATATGCGGTTGATAACGCCTGCCGCCTTGACAAGGAGTGTAAGGCAGAGGGGAAAGGGGTCACACATATTGTGTGGGGGTGTAAGCGGGCCATATCTTTTTGGGCCGGTCTTATAAGTTATTGGCACGGATGGGTAGTTCCGGTAGAAACGGTGGTTTCGTTCAAGCAAACTATAGCCCAACGAAGAGCGCCACCGGTGTCATCGAAATTCAAATTTCGCATTTCCAACAGGTGCGATAATCAAGCCGACGAATGTTTGAAGCAGGTTCCTCGTTTGTGGTGGGCGATTTGCTCAATCGGCTTAGCATGGATCTGGCGGGTACGAAATTTAGTGGTGTTCCAGCAGCAACAATGGAATCAATATAAATTTTGGAGTTTATCTGGTCGAGAACGATAGAACAAATAAGGGCGGTAGCTGAATTCGAAAAACGGAGAGCAGATCTAAGGATACAAGGCATGCAACTTCAGATTTGCCTGGAGTGTTTGTTGGACATTGATGGTAATCTCAACCCACGTCAGACCGCTGTTTTAAAGCGGACGACCGCGGGTACCGAGAATATTACACAGGCAGTTCAGACATTTATAGTAGCTAATACTTCGAAGTAGTAATTAAGATTAAAAAAATAGGCCGTGTTCGAACTCGACATAAATCGTTTATCTCGGGAAATAAAACGATTTCTGCGATCGAACACACATCCAATTATAAAGTGCTTTAAGGCACATAAATCGTTTTATCGTAGATTACCTATTTTGCTGTTTTATGTGTCACTATTCTAGAGGGGCGACAAGTTACAGATTTATGTGGTGCTATTGTCTGAATACCCCAGCTTAGTGACAGAAATTAAACCATTTTATTTTTGTGGCGACCAAACACACGTGCGGTACGTTTACCGATGTTATTTACTTAGTGCACGGGCGGTTCGAACACGGCCATAGTCTACAATATTTACAACCAACAATTTGGGTTTGCCAGAATACTGTTAAAACCTGTTTTAGAACCCCACGGGGTATGGGCAAAAAGGACTAACCCCGGTGGAACGTCGTTGTGCACCTTTACGCAGAGATGCCTGGTCTGCACAACAAAGAACCACAGAACAGCTTCAACAATCGATTAGCCCAGATCCGGAAACAAGGGCGGAAATACAAAGGTACGTAACTAGGTGGCTTCCTACCATTCTAACCGAGTGCGATTGCCAGCTGCAACAGCCTAGCAAATCGGTGCGGTGTGGAGATGAGTTAACATTAGAGGTCAATTTACAAGAGATGAAATGGCACAACCACATGCCGAAGCACATACAATCATTCTGGGGCACCTACCAATGGGCGGATAATCCGTGGATACGCGAGCCGTCAGGATTTGCAGTACCAAGAATAAAGTATGATCGAATTCCGCGAATGAGCATTCGAGATTTACGGATTCAAAGGACAAGCGCAACTTCTTTCACATGGAGAGTACAAGGAAAGGAGAACAAGGGGCATACCAGAGCAAAAGTGTTGAGATGGCTGGCGGTACTAGTGTTATGCTCGCCCAGAGTTGGCATTGGTGAAGTCATCGGACGCCCGCCCCAACTAACACTCTGGAATCACGATGGAGCACTAGTAAAAGTCCAATGGGCTTTGGAAGATTCCCGGACTATTCAAGGAATCTGCCGAGACACGAATTGCAGGTATAGGTTTGGACAGCAACAAGATGGACTTTACTGGCAGAATCTAGATGCGATGGGAGACGATCAGGATACAATCAGAAGAGTGGTGTTCGAAGCCAATCCACTGATCCACGAGATGCCTTGGTCCGTTACGGAGAAAACGAAGAGTAAAGCAGTCAGTTACCAGTTGCGGCGTTCCTTCAAGGGCTTATATCAACAGTATGTGGCGCGACCGCTACGACAGATAATAGACAAATGGACGGCTAAATGTGCAACGGACCGAGTAGCGTATGAATGGTTAGAGCAACCACCAGAAGGGTTGTGGATTCACCACAATACGATAACGGATTACCAAGCATGGACGATCTATCGCGCGGCTACAATGCAGCTGAACGTCTTTTATGATGGTTATGTTTCGGCGCGGAGATGTGCTATAGATTCAGAGTGCACATCTCCGGGGAAAGGGGTATCACATATAATGTGGGGGTGCCGAAGAGCCCAGGATTTCTGGGCACGCTTGCTAAGTCATTGGTTTGGTGAACGAATAAGTGGTGAAAACGTGGAGAAGTATCAAAGACAGTGCATGACACGCCATCCGCCGCCTATATCGACACATTTGATGCACAAATTAGAGCAAAGATGCGGGGAGCAGGCAGAGGAGTGTGCAGAGAATTTGAACCGAGTGTGGTGGACTTTTTGTTCTGTAGGTATCACAGCGCTCTGGCAAATGCGAAACGATAACGTACACAAAGGAATTCAGAGAACCAGGCCAGAGCAGACAGCAACAATGTGGAAAATGGCCTCGGAACAGGTCAAGGCAACGGCAGAATTCGAGACCAAGGGACAAAACACCCGAGTGCGAGGTATACAGTTGAAAATATGCATTGAAGTGCTGACAGGCAACGGACGCAGACATCAACATGATCAGCGAACGACAACCCAGTATCCGATAGCGGACTACACGGCTAGATCAGATAGAAGTCTACAGACAGTTCTCAGGCAATTCGTGACAGCTAATAGTGTTTAAGACTAAATAGACTGTTTTTTTAAAAAAAAAAAAAAAAAAAAAGAACCCTACCGGGGTTATTACTATAAACGAGGGTTATATTTCAGGGGAGGTTCTATTTGAGAAAAAAGAAAGTTGTATTTGAAGGTCATTAACCCCAGGTTCCCCTGGGGTTTTATTAAAATCGAGGGATGGGGTTATAAAACAGGTTTTACGGTACCGGTACAGTACCTATTTTCCATCAACGCTTATTTCCACTTACCGGTACCAGTCGGTTCATGCACAGGAACCACCAATTTCGGCAACGCAGGTTTCCAAAATCATGTCAGCAGCCTTCTCAGCAATCATAATCACCGTCGCGTTCGTGTTGCCACTCACGATGTTGGGCATAATCGACGCATCCACGACGCGAAGACCCTCTAAGCCGTGGACGCGAGTTTGTAGGTCGACAACCGAGTTGTCGTCCACACCCATGCGAGCTGTACTCGTCAAGTGAAAATTCGTTCCAGTGTACTCCCGAAGCCATGCGTCGATCTCCTCGTTCGATTTGACGTTATCACGAGGAGAGATTCTACGACCACAGAACTCCTTGAAAGCGTTTTGAGCGAAGATCTCGCGGGTCAACTTCACACCCTCTCGAAGCGTTCTTCTACTCTCTTCGTCAGCCAAGTAGTTGGGATCGATGATAGGACGATCGCGAGTTGGATCGATGATAGGACGATCGCGAGGTTAGCGCTGCGCAATTTGAGTGTGCCACTCTTGGATCCTCGCGTGAGCGAAATCCGTCCGGTCATTGCATTTCCAATGTCTTCGCGCATTTGAAGGCGCCGATCAACAGCGGCAGGGCTGAAGATGATTTGAAGATCCGGCTGGTCTTTACCCGACGCTCTAAGCAAACAATCAAACGAGTTATAAGAGGAAAAAGTTCTCGTGACATTATCAAACTCGATCTTAAATACGTACGATCGAATCATCCCGCCGACTTCGCAGTGGGAAGTTGCACCTAGTCCAGTTTTCGATGTTAACCACTCGAAAACCATCTTGAGGATTTTGTGCGGATACCGCTTGGATACATTATGCAACGTAATTGGTTGTCGACAGGCGAACTGCAGACTGACGCTAACATGATCGTTCATGTTCTTCCCAACGGCCGGTAAATGATGTACGAGCGGGACACTCACGTCTTTTAACTGATTCGCATCTCCAACACCAGAAAGCAGCAAGAGGTGAGGTGAATTCACCGCACCTCCCGAAAGGATCACTTCTTTGGTCGATGTCAGCTTTGATACCTTTTTTGTTTTACAATGTTCGACTTCAATACCCACCGCTTGTTTTTTCTCGAAGAGCACCTTATTAACTAGTGTGTCCGTCAGGACAGTCAAGTTTTTGCGGTTCATTACTGGGTGCAAGTACGCAGCTGAAGTGCTCCATCGTTTCCCCTTGTAAATGGTTAAGTCAAGCCATCCGACACCTTCTTGCTGATACCCATTTAAATCGGATGTAAATGGGTAACCTGCTTCCATTGCAGCATCAAGAAAAGCTTGGAATAAAGGTTGATCTTTTTGAGTGTTGCGTACGACATGGAGAGGTCCGTCACCACCTCGATAGTCATCTCCACCCAGCTCATGATTCTGCGATCGTTTAAAATATGGCAGACAGTCAGCATAGCTCCAGCCTTGAGCTCCGTTCGATTGCCACTTGTCATAGTCTTTGGCATGCCCACGACTGTATATCATGGCATTAATCGAGGACGAACCACCAAGCACCCGTCCACTTGGGAGATGAATCCGACGATTGTTCAGAAATTTCTGCGGCTCGGTCACAAAATTCCAATTGTACCGTTCATCAGCCAAGTTGATTGAAACGGCACCTGGCATTTCAATGCGTATCGAGTCCCATCGATTGCGTTCACTGGATCCAGCCTCCACCAGCAGCACTTTATTTCTAGGATCGGCGCTCAGTCGGTTCGCGAGCACACAACCGGCAGAACCTGCGCCGACAATGATGTAATCAAACTCTTTTCCCACTGAAGTGGCAAAAAAGCCACGACTTGGTAGGGTCACAAGATGAAAAGTCGTAGCTCGTTCTCCAATACGAAGAGTATGGCGAAGCATCATGGAAGACCGTTATGAGAAAGTTACAAAATGATAACAACAGAGGTGTGCGACTGAGGTAGTACCTGTAGTCCTGGATGTCACTCAGATCATACACAATGTTAGGGTGTTGCTAAGGAGCAGGCGAACCGAAGCAGGTGTACATAAATGGGTTCTTACGACGTCATGAAATGGAGTCAATAACATTGGTTTGTAAGTGGGTACATTGTGCCAGATAAGTATGAGACAGACCTCAAAGACCACGTGATGGAACCCCCCCGGCGCTTTCAAGTGATGAACAGGTGGGAGGAATGGTGGTGACTGTGTGGAAGGAGCTCGAGCATGTTTCCATTATGACTCGGAAGAAGAAACCTACAAGAAGCACGAGATAGATGCGGCTGCAGCGAAAGATTAGCTACTAAAGTCAAAAACGTTGAAGTACATGGATCAAATCCAAGGCAAGATAATCGCTACTTTGGAAGAGCTTGTCAAATTGAAGGGGGCAGATGTCGCTGCACAACGGTCCGTCCGTAGTCAATTAGTGTATATCGAGTGCCCGCTTTTGACACGCGATGCTACACGAGGTTCTTTCCTCAAGAGACCCATTCAATTTCGGTCTTATGTTTTCTTCGTTAACAGCAAGCAAGACGTTCAGTGAGCCAGTAGAACTACTACCGGTACCTGCCTTAAGAGACTGGGGTGGGGGCAAGAAAGTTTTCAGGTCGCTAAAGTGCTGACCTTGAATGTCAAGCGGGAATAAACCGTTCATGGTGGTGTCACAACTGCGAAGAAATAATTCAAAACGGCATGCATCAGGAACATTTTGCACACTTGTTCTTTAGAAACATAGGAGTATGTGGTGAAGGAACACAAGTAGTTCTTCCCACAAGTAAGCGGGCTTCAAGGCAAGTATCAGCTGCGGCGCTTAATGAGCAACGCTCCTCGTGGATTGTCCGTTGAACTAACTTCAAGCTTGAGAGCTTACGGCGATGGTATTCACTTTATCCTGTCTATATATTGGTTGGCACAGTGTACCATAGACTGTCGCTGTGCGATCTCGTTTATGTACACCTGCTCCGGTTTGCCTGCTCCTCCCACAAACAGATGGAGTGCCCATAGACAAGCCATTTGTTCCGGTCGGGCATATCTACCCAACTTCACCCACTACCCAACTTCACCCAACAATAGTTGGGTGAGGATCGGAAAAGAAGTTTACTAGCGCACTAACCAAAACTAAAAGCCATGACCAGCCCAACCACCGGATAGAACAGACTCTTTCCAATACTCGACGGAGTTTGCGTTGCAAGATCGCTAAGCTGTAAGTAGGCAACACAACGGATCTATGACTACCGTGTAGGAAAATTTCATCAATGTTTGTTGCACATCTGCCGAGCCAGCTTTTTTAAATTAAAATCTTCTTGTCAGTAGCCGTTACAGAGACCAAAGTAGGTGAAGCGTTGGCGGGATCCTCGGGAAGCTCCTTGCATTTCGCTAGCGATGACGCAGCTACGTCACTGCTGACCAATTCTTCTGTGACTCTCGAAATGCGCTTTCAGCTGCTCAATGTACACTGAGGAGCACAGAGTGTACTCAATGAACAATCCAATATCCTTGTCGTCAACCTTGACGACGTACGTACGTACCCATTGACCCCATCAGGAAGCTCAAAATGACCTTCACGCAATGCGTTCGAGACGCTATCGAGCGATGTAGAATTCTCGTCGTCATTTGTGTTGGACGCATATTTTCACCGCTGAAAGATTCCTTTAAGTCGTACATTTGTCCTCGTGGGAATCCAAACGAAAATTCTCCGTAATGACCACGTATTCTGTGTGTTTCAGCAAGCATTGACAATGACTCAGCTTAAAGAGACACACAATCTTGGTGATTACGGTTAGTGTCGACACTTCCACCACCCGCGAAATGAACTTAAAGTACTTTGAAGCCATGTGAACGAACATACTAGTATTGAACTCCGTCACTGAAACGCCTTTCAATATGGGTCGATCCATTGACAGACATACAACACAAGCCCCAGAAAAGGAGTGTCCCATATAGCTTTTCTACGTGCACCCCATGGTGGTGATTATGAGACAAAACCCTAAAAACAGAGAAGAAAAATTAAAAACAGAGAAAGCTCATTAAATAGGTAGATAGGGTGACCAAAAAGAGAGAAAACGCACGCAAAACACACTCATTTGTATCAAGAACAGAGCTAGGTTCGATATAACCACAAAGACGATTAGTCTGTATAGCCAATAAGCGACGGGGCCGTGGCGGTTCGCCCAATACCGTGGGCCCGACTTAAAACCTATACGTTGTGTAAATCATGCACTAAACAAATAGCATGCGTCAACTTTGAAGGCAAGTTCTCATTGTTCGGCTCGCGCTTATGCTAGCACCACAATTGGCGTGCCTGTGTGTTTTCAAGAAGTTGTGCTATAGCATAACACTAGCACTCGAAATGACAATATCGAATAATGCATACAAACTTGCGTCACTTGTTTATCGTTATTTAATTCAATATTAAAAACTATCGGTAGCCTGTTAGCTGGGCGATTTACTCTCACCTAATACATCCTATTTCCTTAATCGTCGTGCTTGTGCTCTGTGTAGACGTTGAGCTATAACATAACACTACCACTCGAAATGACATATATTAATGTACAATTTAGTATCACTATTTTGCCGTTATTTTATTAAAATTAAAATTACAGTTAACAAGCTATTATGTTTGCTGGGCGTGCTTACTCTCATCTATTGCCGCAATCGGTATCTGTGTGCTTTGTAGAAGTTGTGCTACGGCGTAACACCAACAAAAACCGATATGACAATATCGAATGATGTACAAATTAGCATCACTTGTCGTTAATTTATTCAAATTAAAGCTACTGCTATTTTATTGCTGGGTCTGCTTACTTTCATCCACTACATTCTAATCCCGCAATCGGCATGGCCTCTAGAGCGTGCAGTATACAATGGAATATGGGTTATGGATATTAGGACCAGACCCGCCACCCAAACCCATGAAGCCCCTACATGACTACCCTATTCCCGCTTTGTCCATTTTTGATGAACTTTCTCTATTCATTTTTCTTCTCTGTTTTTGGGGCTCTGTCTGATTACCAGTATGAGGGGTCCGGAGTCTTTCCCATGAACAGCGTTGTAGTCTGAGACAGCGAGCCGATGGGATGACGACATTCGCTACTGTAATAATACTGTACAGTATATATATGTACCGTAAAAGTCGGATCTAATGGGACGACAATCTGTATTGTTGACATACCGCCTCTAACATCAAAGGAGAGATATGTTTTTAACAGCTAATAAGACGGAGGTCATGATAGCCACACAACCCCATTAAACCACATTTTGGATGAAAAAACTGTCCGACTTGATCCGACTTTTACATGAATGTACATATTAATAAATGAGTTAAACACATCTCACCTCTTTATCCTATTTGTCGCTAGAAAGTCTCGTTGAACGATTGCTGTCAAGGATGAGGATACATTCGGTTAAAAGGGGGATCGTACGTAAGTACAGTCGGGTCTCACTATAACAGCCCTATCCGTATGCTTACTTTTTGGCTGCTATAGTGAACGGCTGTTATCTGCGTATAACAGCATTGGAGATATGTATGGCTGGCGGAAATCCGTATGTCAAAAATCATGGCTGTTACAGCGGATTGCTGTTACAACAGTGG
>MIQA02004382.1:0-17487 GCA_001887855.2 Sclerospora graminicola | reverse complement strand
CATAGATGATGACCACAGAAACCTTATTAACATCAAAATGCTTCAGGACTGGTGTGGTCGCCATCTTTGCCTTCAACATGCCAAAGGCTACCATCGCCCGGGCCATGTGATCATCCGGACCGGCCTCCGGTCTGGGTAGACAAGGGCGGCATCTTATTGGCCGAAATAGCTGACCCGGGCGGCATCTCATTGGCCGAAATAGTTGGCCCGGGCGGCATCTCGTTGGTGGAAATAGTTGACCCGGGCGGCAGATCATTGACTGATATTGCTGGCTCGGTTCGTATTTCCCCTTGCCTATCCTGCTCTCTCAGCTTGTGGTAATCCACATCCCGTAATTCATACAAAACCGCCGCATAGACCGCGAAATCCTCAATGAACCGACTGTAGTAATTAAGGCTGCCCAAAAAATATTGCATGGCCTTTTAGACCGCGGGAAAGGCAGATTACTCAAGGACGCCAAATCCTTCGGATTAGCTTCCCATCCGGCAATCGAAACCTGATGACCCAAATAGGTCACCTTAGTTTTCCCCCAGAAACTCTTCACTACACTAATCGAAAGGTTCCACTTTTCACACGTAATCACCAACTTTCCACTTTGTCACACAGTAAATCCCAAGTAGTAGCCGTCACGAGAATGTCATCAATCCACCCCAATTTTCTTAATAATGATTACGATGGGCGAAGCCCATGGCGAGGTGGACGGCTGAATTATCTTGGTGGCCTGCAATCCCTTGACAAGCTCCGACAGCTTTTCCCGATACTGGGGGGCGACTCTCCGGCTTCTTTGTGCAACCGGCTTGGCGTTTCCCACATCAATGTCGCAAACCGCTCCATGGGCGGCCGGAGGAAGTGCATTTCCCGGTCCAATCAGCAGATGCTTTCTTTTCCATATGATACCCTTCAGCCTGCTGATCTCTTCCAGGGTGTTCACATCCGGGTCTCCCACTTGCAGATCGTCAATAGTAACCGCTGGTGGACAGGGGGTTACCTCAGGTAGCCCCGCCATCTGATCCTCCATGCCTTCGACATATAGCTCGCCCCCTTCATGAATGCAGACTTGGTCAGCTTCGACTAATTCGGGATCCGGGTCGGCCGGATCGGTCGATCCGCCTTCGGCTATTTCCGAATTCTTATCGGCCGGATCGGTTGATCCGCCTCCGGCTATTTCCGAATTCTGATCAGCCGGATCGGTCAATTCGGTATCATCTCGTTCATCAAACCGTCCGGCATCGGAGGTGACCGCACATGTGATTCTGCCTTGTCTTTTCTCCTGGTCCTGTCGTTCGTCTGTCTTCGGCGGAGTGGACAAAACCAGTTCGGCGATAGGGGCACGATCTCTGCCAGTGCGTTCAGCCGGATCCGGCGACGGACGGCTCCGCGTCATTATCCTAGAAGGTGTCCGATACTCTGGTTTAGCCACCATTGGAGTCTGGTCCTCTTCCACTTCTTCCTCTTCGCTGACCAAATCGGTGGTTGCCTGAAAGGCCAGGTTTTGCCACTCGATATAGCGTCTTGAGCCAATAGTGACATAACCCGGCCGGCGGGGCACCTTGTCCTCGGCCAGCCACATTCCAATGATCACATCTTCATGCAAGGTGAGGGGCCTTTCCGAGATATTGGTCACACTTATGTAGTTGAGATGACCATCCCCTTTGACAAACGAGGGTACCCAACACTCGCCCCTTGTCAGCCATAACTTACGCCGCCTGTCGTGCGGTCGTACCATTACTTCCACCGCTTTTCCCACTGGCACCGTTACAAACTGACCTAACTTGAGGAACTGGATGTGGGCACCATATAAGGGCCGCCGGCTGGTGAGCTGGATCTGCACCTCATCCGGTAACGTCAATGTTCCATGCGATAAATCCAACCGTATGCCGGCTGGGACCATAAAATCCATCCCCAGAATTGCGTCTTGCCCGGCCAGCTTACCTACCCAGGCGGTAAAGTAATACACCAAAGACCCAGCCAACGTAATCTTAACTCTTGTTCTGCCTTGGGTCATGTATGAACTTTCTCCAATGCCGATGCATTCCTGCCGCTTCGTCTCGTCTATTTCACACCCCACCTTACGAGCAAAGGTGGTGTCAACGATAGACACTTCTGCGCCAGAGTCAAACAGCATGGTAGCCTTCTGGTTATTGATTTTGCCATCCGCCTTGGCTTGCTTGAACCACTTATCCGGTGAATGGTATTTCCAATAACCTCGCGACTCGCCGGGTAACAAATTCAATTCCATAAGCACTTCAGACCGAGAATATTCGTCCGTCCGTATACTGCTCACCAGGAAGGGGTCAGCCGTGCTGCCCGGGGACCGGATGACGTAATCGTCAAACTTACATGTATTGTCGGTTACGCTTTGCTTTGCTTCTTGATTATCCTCCTTACCGACATATGCATAGATACTAACACTAGACCGCTCGGCTCGAAACAGATTCCAACCTGGCGAGCGATCTAGCTTAACATCTTTTCCACTCCGGGCGGCAACATTCCAGCATGCTTGGTCGGGACGTACCACTTCTTCATCTGGTTGTAGAATTCTTCAATAGGGCACAGTCCCGCCTCGTGCACTTCCCCGCAAGTCTTGCAGGTAAACAAGCAGTGTTCCGCCGGATGTCCTTTCCTTTCGCACTTCTTGCAGGTCAGCCGCTTCCAACAGCCCCGGTCGTCATGCTTGATGGACCCACAGTGGGTACATTTCCGTCTGGGGTAATCCTGGTCAGTTCGAGCCGGAATACCCTTCGGCTGGCTGGACCCAGCTGGCAGCCTGGATGGCTGACTGGCTTCCGCCGAGAACAGGTACCGGTACTGCTCCTTCTCTGACTCGTCCCCAGACCGCTGGTACTCCTCTTCCGAGCTAGTCGCATCCGACTCTCGGGCGACCATGCGGACGGCTCGGGCCGTCCTGGTGGATGGCGGCCGGCTTCCTTGATCAGAGTT
Organism: Sclerospora graminicola; assembly: GCA_001887855.2. Lineage (NCBI taxonomy): Eukaryota > Oomycota > Peronosporomycetes > Peronosporales > Peronosporaceae > Sclerospora > Sclerospora graminicola. Next base: position 14,547 of record MIQA02004382.1, on the reverse strand, counting down.
AAAACGGGACTTGAACCGGCCAGTTCCGACTGCTGCCTTGGGGCCCCATTTCTTCGCTCTTTGGTAGGTGCGCAGCGTCAGTTCCAGCTCCGTGGTATTCTTCAATCGCAGTAACGCCAACAGGTCCGCCAGCTTCCGATCGACCAACGTGCTGATAAAATGCTCCACATGTTCCCGAGCGGCTTCCGACCGGCTGGTATCTTCTTTAACCGGTATATTCGCCCTCATGCCAGCGACATTTAGGCGATGTAGGTACTCGAGTGGGGTCTCTCCCGCCCGCTTCTAGGTGTGGAAATATTAGCGCGCCACCGACATTCCAGATCCACAATATTGCCCTCCGAACGCTTCGACCATCCTTCCAATCGTCTTGGGTTTCCCGGCTGAGCTGTTGGATCCAGTTTTTCGCTGGACCTTTTATCAAATCTCCAAAGATCAGGCACTTCTCATAGTCCGACGTCCGGTCTCTGAGAAATGCCGACTTCGTCTTGCTCAGCCATCCTCGGGCTTGGTCCTCGTCCGTGTCTCGTCCAGTGAAATCTTTTATCTCGGACGTGGCAGACATTCGCACCCTCGTAATCGCTCCTGAGTCCGAATCAAACGCTTGGGCCGAGGCCATGTTGGCTTGGCGAGCCATCCCCAGGTCCAGGTCATCCGAATCGTAGTAATACTTGACCGACTTGACGGATTCCATATCCACGTCGCTAAGAGACAGCTTCTTATTCGTTGGCCGCCGTCCGGTACGGCGACCTGTCTGGCGGCTTGGCGGGACGGCACGGGGCTCACTCAGCTTGGACTGCACTGACTACCATGTCTTCGTCACTCGACTCCTTCGCATAGTACTGGACTAGCTCGGACGCCTGACTTCCACGACGAGCGGCTGGTCCGGTGACTTCGGACTGCTGCGGCCGGCACTCAGCCGACGCTGCTCTTCCAAGTATCGTTCCATCATCGCCGAAAACATGTTATGCAGGTGATCCGGCACTTGAAGGCTCTCCTGGGGGTCGGCTCGCGGGGCGACTTGGGGGGCGGCCGGGCTGCTAGATCGACATTCCTTTTTGATCCGCCCATCCGCGTCTTCCTCCTTCGGCTCTGGATCCGCCGTCGCCGTCCGAGTCTGTACGCTGTACTGACTGGCTTTCTTCCGCTCGGGCGTATCCGGATCTTCATGTCCTCCAAGTCTCATGGCCGTTGCCACACGCGCTGCCCCCTTGGGCCAAGCGTCATACGGGTAATACCCACCGATGAGTCGGATTAGTCCGCTTCCGAGGGGGCAGACTCGTACTGAGAAGAACCCGAGTGTATTCCGGCCGGTCTGCTTGCTGCCGGCGGCGTGGACGGCGCCACTCCAGTCGTGGCTGTCATCTTCTTTGACGGAGAACAGCCCACTAACGGTACCAAGCGGTCGTGCAGTGCGCTGGATGCCTCCTTCAACTTGTCTACCTTCAGATCGAAAAGCTCGTTCGGATCGAACACGCCGGTGTTAATGCCGGCTTGTTTGAGTTGATCGAATAGTCCTCTAATAAGGGACACGTGGCCGTCTGAGAGGGTTGGGGGAGAGACGGGACCTTTTAATCCGCCTAGGATTTTCGGCCGTGTTATCTTCAGCACCTTATCCGTCCGCAAGAACTGCCCCAACTCGTGAAGATGGCGAGCACGCTCCAGGTCTGTATCCGTAACCTTCTGTGATAGGCCGTCCAACTTTTCTTCTTCTTCTTCGAAACGCGGCCTATCTTTGCGGGTTGGATAATCCGATTCCTGCCAATCCGGTCTCTTTAGGGGTAGGTGGCCCGGATCGTGACTTGATCCCGATCCGGCCGGCTTCCCACTCCGGTCGTATCCGACTTCCGATTCTTCTTTCTTAATTTTTTCTTCTTTGATATCCATAATATGCATTTGTTTGTTAGGATCATGGTCGAAACCATGATCCTTCCTCGGACTATGGTGACTTGCACCATAATCCGATCCGGCTCCAGCTGGGGTATAGCGGCCGGTACTACAGTGAGTAGTACCGTAATCCGGCACAGTACCGTAATCCGCCCCCGGGAGCCTCTAGGGGAGTAACTTTTTCTTTAATGTCGACCTCGAACTCCCCCAATCCGAGTCGACCATCGCATCCTTCCATCTTCAGCAGCATTGGGGGCGATATGCCTTCCCCCAATGCACCCGACACAACATCTTCAACAAATTTGACAGGTTTAGGTCTTTCGCCCGCTAGGGACTCGCGGTGATATCCAGGGTCACCAAGAGATCCGGGCACGCGCACCATTGTGGTGTAGTCGCTCTCAGAAATTCTTCCTGAGATGCGAACACCCACGGGGGGCCCAGATGACTGACTGTCGGAGGGGGTACTCCGTCCATCCGAGTCATGATCCGATCCGGCATCCGGCCGGCTGGATCGGTCACTTCCATCACCTTGGTCGTGACGACTTGGATGATCCATGTTAAAAGCTCACCTTGTGTACCCGTCAGCACTGGCGGTTGCGCTCTCTTGATAGAACCTAGGGCGAAAAGTGTAAAGTCCGTCGAATAAGGAGACGAGGGTTAGGACTAGGGGTAGCTCCTGGGCGGAAATCTTCACCGGGGAGCTCGATTGGCAATATACTTGAAGTTTGTATACTGCGGGGGCTGGACCGAGAATAATCGATCGGCCAGATAAACCAATGATAATAAAGGGGTAAATCCAAACGTGTACGTAAAGGGGAATCCAAATATAACTCCACAATCTTCCACAGTAGGCCAAAATGTTACCACACTTTCCAATACTTAATATAACCGTGTTCAAAACACGGGCGACTTGAGGTGAGTATACGCAACGCCGCGACTCCCGGTCAGGGGACTTCCGGTGGGTTACTTTAACCTTCCCCGGGCAAACCAATAGCAGCAAGAGGGGACCTTGTTAGCCCTCTGCTGTGAACCAATGAAAGCGACTTGTGTCTAAGAAAGCGAAACGTATACTGATTTTTATCCCTATGTCCAATACTCCCTTTTGTGTAACCTACCCCAAATAGCCCGGCTGGACAGTTATGTGTCTTACCTGAAGTGGCCCGGTTAACTCCGATCGGATGCTCTTTTGTGTACCGGCCCGGTCGGTACACCAACTCCAGCTGTACCAACCCGGCCGGTACACCAACCCCAGCTGGTACCAGTCCAGCAGTTACACCGAACCCAGCCGGATCGGCCGGATGGCCATCCATCTAAGCCCACTTGACCGCTGGCGTTAACACTTCCTTGGCAGCTCCACGTCCGACCCGGGTGCCTCCTTCGTCCTCTAGAACACTCAACCTCCTTCAGGCCCCTTCGCCCATACCTTCCGACCAATCCGCCCTTCGGCTGTCCACTATCCGAGGTCATCCGGTTCGCCTGGTCCGCTAGCCTAACAACCCACGTCTCGACATTACCCATCTGGCCCGATTCCAGGCCTGGCACCGTCCTGCCGCTAGAAGATACGCTCGGCGACTGCCATCCGGCCTCTATGCCCTTGGTCTGCATTTTCCACCAATTAGAAGGCGCCCTCGGGAAAGTACTTCACACCTTCCCATTAATTAATTCATAGGTCACTTTACCACATTTAACATGTGTTGGTCCATCCTCGTTACTGTGTGGCTGGTCTTGGGAATCGTCAAAATCTGACTCCTCGGAGGGTCGATCTTCAATCAATTTGGAATCCTCCTTAATCTAACTATCTAACCATACTTTGGGATACCATTGGTTATACCATGGGCTCGGAATTTTGATATTTCTTCAGATACCATTCTCGCGTCTGAATATCAGTTAGAATTGCCCTGATCAGAGAAGATTGTTCTTGTAGAGACAACCGACCTACCGTTTTCGTAAGAAAATAAGCAATTCGGTAAGGCGTGGATCATGTGTTTGTATAATCTGTTCAATTTCGTATTTTGGATGATGGTGAATCGTAGGCTCTTATAAGCTCCGTAAGATATCATTAAAGTCGCCTTCCCAGTCCTCTTGATCCCATGGTGACCGGATTTCATAATTGGTGAGCTGATTTGAAATCGCCGACAACTGACTCTCTCCTATCATCTTGATCTCCGGAGATGGAGATCAGAAACTAATTAAATCATTAGGGGTAACTTCGTTTGGTTTTACGTCATCGTAGGCTTCGTTGTCCTCACTTGTGCTTTGATACTCATCCATCTCAATATCTTGTTTGTGAAGTGGCGGGTCATCCTTAATTCTCACCCGTGTATATATGCCGAATAATGGGGATTTGTGAATGGTGAATTGTTGATAACTTCATGTCTTCATCGACTGCAACTGCGTTTTGGTTCTTCACTTTCTCCACACATGCCAACAACGATATTGGATACTCTCCACTCACTAAGTATTTTTTATTATGACGCACCCGGGTTTCCGGCGCAAAGTGAATAACTCCAGGGCTTCATTTTCCCTGATCACAATATATATCACGTTGCAACATAGTGCTTTTACATGATAATGTATCATTTCTACCCCATGCCGTAGCGGGAACTACATCAGTTAGCTTGGATCCACTTGACGCAAATTCCTGAAGATACTGTTAAAATTATTTTATTGATTTTACCGCGGAAATCTTTTCATATCCTCGTCTGTTAGTACCAGTATACCGAGGAATGCTCCTATCAGCTTGCATCCGTGGAAGACAGCAATCGAACTCTCAATCGACATGTGCTTTCGTACACTAAGACAGAATTCAAAGCTGTCAAGGAAGCTTGCCCTTTTATCTCCCCTATTAATAGCCCCTTAATGAGATATCCCTCTATTATATGATATTTTTATAAATTATCCCAGGTGCACGATCGCACGAGTGAATGTCGCACAAATGGAAATTTTGAATCGCGCAATAACACGGTACTGTATACTTAAGTAGATAGACAATTTGATACTAGTACTAGTAAATGAAAAGATCATATTCGATGAACAGCACATAAAACAGGTACAGCGTACCGTAGGGACAGATCTATATGTTGTTGGATGATGAACTTTAATCCTTATCGATATGCGGGAAAATTTTGGCACTGGAATTAGCTAGCATTATGATTCTTCCATTGATGTAGCTATTTTCGACTTGCTGGGGCGTTTGCAAGAAACCGGCGTCTGGCTTGGAAGTCCAGAACCCTAGTTTGTTTTTTGCTCTTGACAATTAGCTCCTTGCCGGTGGAAATGCTCTTAGGTTAAATAGCAAAATATAATAAGTTACGAAGGACTGCCTGTGGGATTGCTCTTAATTTGGCCTGACAAACGCGTTAGTCCATTAAAAACGCAACGCCAAATGAAAGGGAAAGCGCGCCGACTGTCGCTGCAAAATTGGCAGCGCTCGAGGTTGTTCGAGAAGGCACTTGCGCAGGTGTTGGTGTGCTAGGTGCTGGCGTGCTATCGCTCGAAGCGTTGCTTCCATCCACTTTGGCCTTTGCTAGAGTAGGAAACGTAAATCCGCTAGGTGCTACCTCACAACCCGAAGCAGACTTTTCACACACGGTGCAGATTTGGCTATACAGGTCACGCTTGCAGCCGTAAGCTGAAGTTGCACACATTTTAATGTTTTCGTAGCACTTCGGGTTCCCAGTAACAAGGTTGGACACTGCAGGCAACGCTTGCATATTTCCCACAATCTGACTGGCTATCTGAGTCGACGCATTTGTTTTTAGTAGATTTGAGTACGCATCAAGTAATTTCGTGGCTCGTGCAGCGTTCGCCGTTTGGTTGAGCGGGTCGTTCCAAAAGGGAATACTTTGGAGCACTACACCGTCTGCATTTGTTTCAAACTCAACGTTTCCATCAAGACAAAACTCGTTAAAGCTCTTGTACGTGTCAGAACTATTCTTTTTCGTCATATTGGTAATCCCGACGACATCGTCAATTGGTACATATCCAAGAATGCGATAATTATAAGTGCATGTTAATCCATCAGGGAGTTTGTCAAAGTCACAAAGGCCTTGGCGTGTACTGGCACGACATTGATCGGTCTTATCTTTCCACGTATTAAGTGGACAAGTGTTGGGAAACGAGTACCACCAACAGTTTGGATATGGTGCACGAGGATCAGTGTCTTTTGGTCCACCACCGATGAACGGGCCAAGTTGCGGAACAGTCGAGTTGCCATTGAGCGACATACATTCCTCGGAGATTGTCCCGTTCACAGGGGTGCACTGGCCTCCGTCCATGGACAAGAAAGGACCATACTCTGCTTCGTATTGAGCTAGGGTCTCGTTCGTCTGAGCAAATACGATATCGTAGAAAACAATATATTGCATCCAGTTTTTACGGTTGCACTTCACCGAGAGATCTGTAGAACTTCGTTTCGAGTAATCAATGCCTTCCGCTTGCACATACATGAGTGCGCCTTCGACAGAAGCCGTGTTCACGGTATCAAGAGCACCTCGAAACTGTTTCTCCGCGGTTGTATAGTATTTGGAGCCGAATGCTTGCGTTGTCTCGTTCCACAGAGGAGCGTCACTTTGAGCTCGAGCGTGGACCACATGGACAGGTTTCATGTGGTATGAATCCGTGCGGTTAATTGGCTTTAAAGTGTCGATCCAGGAAGTGGCACCACACGCACCAAGAAGTGTACTTGCTACCACAGCGACGCAAATGTAGATCTTCATCTTTGGTGACTTGAGACTAGACTGATTGATAGCTTTATCCGTTAGTTTAAACGCGAATTTGAAAATGAGGATGTAGGGATCTTACTGGCGCTATATGATAAGTTCGGATACAAGAGGACAAGCAAAGTGCTTGAAATAGCTAAATTCTTGTGCTCTGGAACGTACTAAATATGGACGAAGTATCATCACTCTGTTTTTTTTTCAATACATGTTATGCAAAAAATAGTAATGAAATATATTTATTGGGAAACACTAGGGGCATAAAATCGAATTTTGATATTGAGTTCCAATTATTGCACGGCCTCGTTCCGCGATGATGGTGTCATGGTGCTTCCATTCGTAGCTCTATGTAAGCAGTTACGACTTTCAGTTATCGTGTTTAGTAATGGCGACGACATGTCTTCAAAATTGATTGTGCAGCTATCTGCTCTACGGAGCGAGTTTGCAGCAACTTTGCAACGAAAACGAAGCAAATCAATAAGAGCAGCTTAGTGTTTATCAGACCAGGGCCATCTTCTACCGCATATCGTGTGGCTAACTGTGCCAACAGAGTGCAACTCCATTTGGTTTGTGAAGCATACCTGTGAATTAACAAAATCTGTTTGTGGAATACGTCACGTTTATCACCTGAAGCAACTGAAGATCCGAGAACAGAAAACCAGGGACTTGACGCCAAACAACAGAATGGTAGCACATTTGGGAGGCAAAGAATCAAATCCTTTACATCGATAACAGAATCGGATGGAGATACAAGTGTGCACATTCTTGTAGAACCGCGAGCTGAGATGGCACTCAGTGTGCATCGCTCTTGGCATACAAAACGCAGGATGAAGTCGCTGGCCATTCCAGCCTGTATATCAAGGGCTTTTCATTCCCACAAATGTCACTGCTACATAGCAATTTTGCCCTCGAGTATATGATCACGATGTTCTACATACTCATCCACACACGATCCCGGACACCTTCACACATTTTGCCCAGAAATAAGCTAGGATATTCTGGTAGCAATTGGCATTTAGAAGCACTGCGCGCATAAAACATGATCTCTTCACAACAGTTGCAACGCGCACAAATCAGTCGAGCTTCAACCGCTCTCCACAAGTCCATGAAGCCGTATTGTCTTGCTTCAGGAAGATCGCCACGTCTTGGTAGCCTCGGCTTTCCAGCGTGATATCACTAAGCATTGGTACGTAATAATTATCGCTATTATTAATACATAATATAGTACAGTTTAGCACGGCAAAATGCAAGCCACTATTAGCTACTGCAATGGCTACAATGAAGGCTCGCTGATTCAGCTAAAATCATATCAACCACAGGCACGTAAGGAGTACAGTTCCTCCCGAACCCATCGAGCGGAACATCAACTCCTTTGGGGAACGAAAATAGGTGAGTTTAATCTCGGTTGCATTACTATGTACCTTTTCGTTGGGATTATAGTGCATGCTATGCTTGCCGGAAGTCTTGAAAAAGATCTGGTCTCGGCGCTCCATGACTTGGCGAAGCCGGAACCAAATATTCGACGGTCTCTTATTAATATCAAGAAATACACAAAGTAGTTGTTGGTATACCATACCGTCACTACAGTAGTTGAAGTACGAGTAAAAAATAAGTCAGTTGGAATTACGAATAATGGATCAGAACACCTTCATAAGGTGTAACTTGTTTTTTCTGATGATACCTTCGTCCATATTTAGTACGTTCCAGAGCTGAAAATTTTAGCTATTTCAAGCATTTTGCTTGTCCTCTTGAATCCGAACTTATCATATAGCGCCAGTAAGATCCCTGCATCCTCATTTTCAAATTCGCGTTTAAACTAACGGATAAAGCTATCAATCAGTCTAGTCTCAAGTCACCAAAGATGAAGATCTACATTTGCGTCGCTGTGGTAGCAAGTACACTTCTTGGTGCGTGTGGTGCCACTTCCTGGATCGACACTTTAAAGCCAATTAACCGCACGGATTCATACCACATGAAACCTGTCCATGTGGTCCACGCTCGAGCTCAAAGTGACGCTCCTCTGTGGAACGAGACAACGCAAGCATTCGGCTCCAAATACTATACAACCGCGGAGAAACAGTTTCGAGGTGCTCTTGATACCGTGAATACGGCTTCTGTCGAAGGCGCACTCATGTATGTGCAAGCGGAAGGCATTGATTACTCAAAACGAAGTTCTACCGATCTCTCGGTGAAGTGCAACCGTAAAAACTGGATGCAATATATTGTTTTCTACGATATCGTATTTGCTCAGACGAACGAGACCCTAGCTCAATACGAAGCAGAGTATGGTCCTTTCTTGTCCATGGACGGAGGCCAGTGCACCCCTGTGAACGGGACAATCTCCGAGGAATGTATGTCGCTCAATGGCAACTCGACTGTTCCGCAACTTGGCCCGTTCATCGGTGGTGGACCAAAAGACACTGATCCTCGTGCACCATATCCAAACTGTTGGTGGTACTCGTTTCCCAACACTTGTCCACTTAATACGTGGAAAGATAAGACCGATCAATGTCGTGCCAGTACACGCCAAGGCCTTTGTGACTTTGACAAACTCCCTGATGGATTAACATGCACTTATAATTATCGCATTCTTGGATATGTACCAATTGACGATGTCGTCGGGATTACCAATATGACGAAAAAGAATAGTTCTGACACGTACAAGAGCTTTAACGAGTTTTGTCTTGATGGAAACGTTGAGTTTGAAACAAATGCAGACGGTGTAGTGCTCCAAAGTATTCCCTTTTGGAACGACCCGCTCAACCAAACGGCGAACGCTGCACGAGCCACGAAATTACTTGATGCGTACTCAAATCTACTAAAAACAAATGCGTCGACTCAGATAGCCAGTCAGATTGTGGGAAATATGCAAGCGTTGCCTGCAGTGTCCAACCTTGTTACTGGGAACCCAAAGTGCTACGAAAACATTAAAATGTGTGCAACTTCAACATACGGCTGCAAGCGTGACCTGTATAGCCAAATCTGCACCGTGTGTGAAAAGTCTGCTTCGGGTTGTGAGGTAGCACCTAGCGGATTTACGTTTCCAACTCTAGCCAAGGCTAAAGTGGATGGAAGCAACGCTTCGAGCGATAGCACGCCAACACCTAGCACACCAACACCTGCGCCAGCGCCTTCTCAAAAAATCTCGAGCGCTGCCAATTTTGCAGCGACAATCGGTACGCTTGCCTTTTCATTTGGCTTTGCGTTTCTAATGGACTAACGGCCAAATTAAGAGCAATCCCATTAGAAAACTAAAATATAAAAGCAAGCTAAGAATGAGAAAACAATGTTTGGTCTTCAGTTGAATAATGTATGTATTTTATGGAGTGCCACTTAAAATGGATTGCGGGAAAAGCAGTGAAGATACAATTTCTACGATAGCGATAACTACACCTTTTCTCATCCAAAGCTGGATCAGTTTCCAAGTAAAGTTGGATTTTCTTGCTAATTGCACCCCCCATATCGTAGGTACAGTCACACCTTCTGGTCCAGATATGGAAGCGTCATATATGGGGGGGTGAGATACGGTACTACTTTTGTGAAGTTACAAGTCTGTCATATACAATGCTTGAGTATATGCAAAGGTTCTTTCGCTAAGAGCACACATGCTTGCTTGTGCAATTTTCAGAACTAGAGATACGGAAACAACTCATCCTGATATTTGGTGTCAGAAGGTTGCCAAAGCTCATTGCACGAAGGGTAGATGGAGATATACCGACGCCGTCGGCCCACTTATGATAGAAGAAGAAGGCAGATATGTGCTGACCCATACATTTAGCAAAGCAAATATCTCAATTCAAAGTGTACATCGTAAAGGAGCTTACAGGGTCATTTTTGCGAAATAAGAGGACTGGTGTCATGGCTGAAGTCACGAGCCAAGATTTTTTTTTGGTCATTTTTTTTTGGTAATTTTTTTTTGGTGACCACTTATAAAATGACTCATGTAAAGGGGGAATTCGTTCGTCCATACCAAAATAAAGTGTGTTGATTGGTGCAAACACTTGTGGGTTCAGATACAGGATTTGTGCCATGTAGGGAGGTTCTCATTGGGAGGTGTGACTGTACAACGTACCGAATCATAAACGGAGCAGCTATATTTGGCGGGGGCTTCCTGCAACTCGATATCAATGCTTTGAAAACGCCTTGCTGAATTGGAAAAGATCGTAAGAAAGGTTGATATAGGTAAAGGAAACTTAGCTGATGCATAATCATTATATTTTTGAACACTTTTTCAGCTTGTTTTTTATCAATCTTTAATAACTCTGGCAATAAAATCGTACCAATATGGATTTAGGAGCTGCGCCTAGCCTGTGTATTACTACTTGCGTGCTGGTCGAAAATTGACTCGGCGTTACAGAAGTTATTATTCCTTGGCGGTCTATCATCAGTCCTTTTATAAGAAAAGGTTCGTATTCGGAGCACAAACACATTTTTTCTGTTATAATTAAGATATCCAGATCACCCGGACGCAGTTGTTTAAACTGAAGGTAGCAACTCGACTAGTTCGTCCGACTGAAAAGTTTTATTCTCAAGCTCAGATTGCTTATGCATGTTGGCGCCTCTCGCTTAATCCAGAATTACTGTTAGCTAGATTGTTTGCATACAAAGCAAGCCAGCAATCTATTATAAAGTAAAATGCATAAGGAGCATATAATAATTCGTTCTTTTCTCCAGAACTGTTGGTATTGCCTCTGAATGCATGTTGGACAGGTGAATGGCGTCATATGACTGCGGTAAGGTCGTTGATGTCAACTGACGTCACAGACTGATATCAACTGACATCACAGACTGATGTCACAAAGAAGGGTCTAGTAGCGAGCTAAGGACTTAAAATATATTCACTTCACAATTTGCCTTCGCTGGGCACCTCAAAAACAACAGGTTAATAGCCGCAAGTATCATTCAAGTCTCGACAGTTCCACACCACCTCTACCATGACCAGCAAGCGAAGTGAAGTCCTCTTGGGTAGTGGAAACTCCTACCACTGGGAGTTCAACTTGCGCATGACGTTGGCGCGCAAGGGGCTGCTAGCACACGTCCAAGTCATCGAGAAGGAAGAAGACATGACTGAAGTTTGGCTGTTCAACGATGCCAAGGCACTAGGTATCATTGCTAAAGGCATTGAGCTGCAACACCAGACCAAGATTCGATCTGCAGCAACCGCGATGCATACTTGGATCATCTTGAGAGAATTTTTACAATCGCGCACGCTTCATAGCCGTGTCGAGATGACACGCCATCTTCATGAGTTCAAGATGGAGAGCGGATCGACCATGTCGAAGCACTTGGATGATTTTGACGAGCTTGTTGTCGGTCTTCAGACACTTGGAGAGCCGGTCGATGAATCACGCCAGCTGGTTGTACTGCTAAGCAGTCTTTCGAGTGATTACGAGACGATATCATCGATTATGGAGAACACCAAGGACATTACGCTCATCGAAGTCAAAGAAAAGATGCTGAAGGAATATGAACGGTTGCAGAGGAAGGATTTGACGGAGAAGGCATTTCCTGTGAGCGGTAATGGTGGACGGTTCAAGGGACGCCAAGGCAACGGTCGCAACGAAAAATATCCACGAGGAAATAGCGGTGGATTTAAGGGAAATTTTTTCAAGTGTGGCCAAGTTGGGCATTATAAGCCAGAATGTCCGAAGCGTAACATTGACGAGGACGGCGGTGCTGTGTTTGCCGCTGGTGAAGGGCGAGAAGAATGACTTATTGACAGTGGGGCTACACCACATCGGAGCGATCTCTTCGAGTACAAGGAGTTGAAAGCTGGTCAACAAGTCTCTATCGCAGATGGCAAGAAGCTGCAGGTGGCTGGAATTGGGACAGTCAAGTTGAATGGTTTGAATGGCCTACCAATAAAGATGGTTGAAGTTCTGCTCATTCCAGGACTTGACAGACGTTTACTGTCGGTTGGCAAGCTAGTAGAACGATGGAATTTCAGAGCTCATCATTTGTCATTTGGAGTGCCAAACATATAATTGCAAGCAACAAGAAAAGTGGAAAAACGTACTTCCTGGACTGCGAGCAAGAACATGCTTGGTATGTGGAATACACAAGGGCTGTTAGTGAGTAGGAGCTTTGGCACGCTCGCTTTGGACATCCCGGGAAGGTTGCAATGGACAAGACACAGCACCCCACAAGCGGAATGCCTGCAGTGAAGCAGAACATTGAGAAGCTATGCAGTGGCTGTTTGAAGGGAAAGCAGACGGTTGATGTATTCCCGTCCCAATCGCTCACAAAGACATCACGTGTGTTGGAGCAAGTGCACACGGATGTTATGAGTCGAATGAAGACGGTCTCAAAGGGTGGTGCAAGATTCTTGCTAACGCTCGTGGATGACTATTCAAGATTTGTGGTTGCTTATTTTATGAAGCACAAGAGCGAAGTGGCTGCTAAACTAAGCAAGTTCAAGGCCTTCTACGAGAATCAATGGGGAAAGCGCTTGAAGTGTATATGGTCCGATAATGGGACAGAAATTCGTTAGCAAGAAGGTTGCCCGGATATGTTCTCGGAGTGGTATCATGCATCAGAGAACAGTGCCGTATAGCCCGCAGCAGAACGGCATTGTGGAACGCATGAACCGTAAGAATATGGAGAAATCAAGAAGTATGCTGTACTACAAGGGTGTCGACATGCAATGGTGGGCAGAGGCGGTGAGTACTGCAGTGTACTTAAATAACAGGTCCGCGCACACTGCAAACACAGACGTCACACCTTTCGAGCTGGTCTTCAAGATAAAGCCAAAGATTGAACATTTGCGTGTATTTGGATCGCAAGGGTATGCCCACATTGATGACGCCAAGAGGACGAAACTTGAGCCAAAGAGTTTCAGGTGTATGTTTGTCGGGTATGCAGAGAACACCAAGGGGTATAGGGAATATGATCTGGAAAGGTCAAAGATAGTTGTATCGCGCTCCATAAAGCTGGACGAGCGGGAAGTAAATGGAATTTATGATATGATGGTACCGGAAACTGAACCAGTCGTCCAGCGTATTCGGGACGCTGACGAAGCAATAGTTCCGGTGGTTCGACCGCACGATAAAGACGAACCTATGGAAGAAGGCAGGGAAAACGACCCTGATGTCGATATGGATGAGACGCAATCAGTTCCATGTGGAAAATGTATCAACATATCTCAAGTACTCTTTCAAGAAAATCGGAATGGAGTAGGTGATGAGCTGACTCAGTATCAAGCTCCAAGACAGGCATTCCAATAAGACCGGCTGGTGTTTCAACCGGAAGTAAAACGATCGAGATGCTCACGAGACTGAGTATTGTTGTTGGAGAATGGTGATGACATTGAAATCGGGAGCGATGGTCTGCCTTCCCCAAAACGTGCCAGGATTGACGATCAAAGACTTATTGCCGAAGCGGTATTGGCCTACGCTGCGAATGTTGGTGAAGCGGACGATGCTCCTTCACCATATCGGCAAGCGATGAATAGTGACGACGATAGCGAATGGATACAGGCGGTGCATGCAGAGCTAAAGGCGCACACAGAAAACGGGTCTTGGACGCTGGTTCCAAAGAAGAACGATGTTCGCCCAATAGGATGCAGATGTGTATTTACAAAGAAACGAAACGACTTCGAGCAAGTGATACGCTACAAGGCTCGGCTTGTTGCGAAAAGCTTTAATCAGAATTTGATGTTGACGTTTTTTAGACATACTCGCCTGTAGCGAACATGAACTCGACAAGGATCGTGCTAGCTGCGGTTGTAGCGAAGGGATACATGACTGAACAGCTGGATGCAGACTCGGCGTTCCCGCAGAGCGATCTTAAGGAAGAGGTTTACATGGAAGTGCCCAACGGCATTGCTAACGCTGAAAGGCGATGTGCAAGCTGAAACAAGGATATATATGGTCTTAAGCAAGCTGCAAGTGCGTGGAACAAGACAATCCACGCTGTTTCCGTACAGATTGGATTTTGAAGCAGTGGA